>JBBPBX010005891.1:0-20020 GCA_038048925.1 Garcialebias charrua
TCAGAAAAGCTCCATTTTAAATCATTCTAAACCAGCAAATGTTAGGATGATGTTAAAATTTTTGGGGCTGATCAATTACAGTAAGAACTTCATTCCTGATTTCAGCCGTAAGGTGGCTCCTCTGCGGAACCTCATTTCGGCTGTGGGATATAAAAATTTTGTGTCCCCACTGCAGTGGACGGAGGAAGCTGACAGGGCATTTGTGGAGATTGAACTAGCTTTGTTTGATGCGTGCTCTCTGCAGTGTCCAGATTACTCCTGGCCATTTCACTTGGTAGTGGATGAAAAAGACGGATTTGTGAATGCCGTCTTGTTTCAAAGAGGGAAGTTGACTGAGAGACTACACGTTTTGATGTATGAAAGTGCACAATAAGATCAAATTCTGACCCTTCTCAATGTATTGTACAGCAGGTACGAGACGACTTGGCTGAGCTGAGCGCGTCTGAGGGGCTGGGCGCATCTTAAGGACTGGGTGTGTCTGAGGAGCTGGGAGTTACATCTGTACAGAGTGACACTGCATCTCGACCAGTTCCAGGGCCTGATACAACTTGAGGAAAAACTCAAAACAGACTTAAAATAACATTACATAAAAAGGGGACGTTGTTTGTTGTACATAATTGTTACAGGAAGAATGAATTTCCTAGCGGTGAGGTTAAGTGCGGTAACCACTTTTGGAATATTGTTTACAGGTCTCACTCTGTGGGTTGCAACGACAGCTAAGACAGGCTCCCCTGAAGTTGTTCACGACAATGTCAACAGATCTTGTGATGAGGACCCTAACTTCTTGCTCAGAAGAGGGGAAGGTGGAGAGTTTGCTGGCATGATGCAGAGAAGGAAGGTAAATGTTTTCTTTGTCCTGGAGACCGAGTGGAAGGGCAGCAAGGCTCACGGTGTTGGAGCAGGATTAAAGCTCTCTTACTTTGGTGTGGATAGTGGAGAAGATGGAGTAGAGGTTGTGTTGAAGGAGGTGTTGACATAGGATGTCGTGGTGGTGTGACATGTGTCTAATGGGGGATGTGTCTTATGGTTGAAGTATTACGTCTAATGCTAGGCAGTTGGGTTCGGATGTTTTGAGTTTTTTATACTGTATAGTTAAACACACCATTTCAAATAACTAATTAGATCAACATTTTAACTCTTCATACAGTGATGAGAGCTGGAAACAGTTATACATTTGATAAGTTATAGAATATCATTTTAATAAGTGCCTAAAAACAGGTTGGATATGAATGTTTGGGGTAATTTATACAGATTTAGTGCTGACTTTTTCTTATTTTTCATTTACAGGTCAATTCTGGACTGCTGATGATCTGTCAGCCCTGTGACAGAACGTGTAAGATAAAATTGTGAATAATTTATATTTGAAAAGGGGAAATGCACTTTACAATGTTTCCACAGCTGTGATGGACAAACAGAGGAACCTTACCATAACTGGGTTTACATTCCTCCCCTTTTTCAGCGGATTAATTAATGTTGAATGAATGTTTAATGTTGCAGTGTGAACAATGAAGGGAAGATCTATTTCCCTGCACCATTTTTTATCCTACAGGTAAAGGTGTGGAACATGCAGCAGAGCAGAACTAATCACATTAACTAACCAACTAATATTAAATGCCAAGGATTTCTCAATATTTGTTGAAACCTCTCAATTGTTGTTTACACCGTATGTTGAAGTTACATATGATTATTCTTACGCCTGTGAAGAATGAATGTGAGGATGAGTCAGACAGACAGATTAATGAGAATATATATGTTTGTGCCTTGTGAATGTGCAGTTCAATAGTTGTGCGTTCATAGATTTTTGTAAAAATTATAGGGTTTTCACTACTTTTCCATATATATAATTTAGTTTTATCAATTTTGATTCTTAGAGAATATAATTAGCTGCACCTTAGTTAAGGGGTATCAGAGCAGCCTAGCAGTGGATTCTACTGATAGGAAGTTGTTTGTGATAAACATTTTGGTACAGAAGATAATATATATATACAGTATATGGATGTGAATAAGATAATTGAGTTTAACAGGTTATGGAAGAATTTTTGTGTTTTCTGTTCTGATCAGTTTAATCATAGGTTTAGTGTTAATTTTCTGAATGTGGTCTTAGCCCTTATCGCAGACATCTCTGAATAAGAGCAGTTGAGCTTTTTCTCAGATATCAGACTAGTCAACAGAGTAGTGTAGGGTTTTTCTCCTCACAGGTGTCTATGATGATGAAGATGAGATGGCCTGACTTGGCTAAAGCATAGTTTAGATTCTTTGCTAAGGATAACATATACCAGAAATGGAGCAGAGTATATGCAATGTTTTGAAGTTGTTAAGAGTTGATAAATCAAATTTTGGGAAATTTAAGGGTTTTTGAGAAAGTATTGAATTTATAAGATCAAATTAAAGTCCAGTTGTTTTTTATTGAACGCCTTTTTAAAGGTATTGAATTTAACTTCATTATTCTTGCATATACCCTGTTGAGGCGTGATATTTGATAGGAGGGACAGTCCGCTTCATTTTATTGTTTTGTTTTTATTTTTTTTATTTGTTTTATGGTTTCATTTTTACATTTATTTTTGTTTGTTTTTGTTTATTCTTTATTACATATCCCGTTTGTTTTGTTTATTTCTTATTACATTTATTTGTTGTTTTGTTTATTTCTTATTACATTTATTTGTTGTTTTATTTTATTCTTTGTTTTTGGTTGATTTCTTTGCTTTTTGTTACATTTATTTTTTAGATTGTTAGTTTTGTTTTACGTTTCCAGCATATAAGCTCTGACGGTTACCATATATTTTCTTACGTAGTTTTGTTACCAATTAGTATTGATGCTTATTTTTATATAAGGGTTTTATATTCTGGGTGGGTAACTTAGATGTAATATTGCTGTGGGAGGGAATGTTAGAGATTTCCAATGTGTATCAAGTTTTTAATTGCATTCTCACATAGAACATATAGGATTTTGTTGACATGATGTTTGTCATGTCAAAAGGGGAATTGAAATATATTTCTATCAGTATTACATTACACCCACTATGCTCCATTATTTGTATTCACTTAATTCTGCCTTATAATGTGAAATGTGACACTAGGCAGAACGTTTTTCTCTCGGGCTTTATTTCCAATAGGGAAGAGTTTTTCAGTTACACGCCTGCACATGCAACACACCCAACATTTGATGATTGACATACAGAGCTGATAGCTTGTTGGCTGAGAGGCGGATCACTCACAGAGTAGGGGAAGTTCTAGGGCGGTTCCAAGGCGGTTCGGTTCCAGGATTGGTCCCACGAGGCGATGACGTCATCTAGAGGTATAAAACCGTGGTCCGCCTTCGAAGATGTGTGTGTGTTGGACTGTGCTTGGAGTCAGGTCTGTTGGTTGCTGTAAGGTTTATTCTTATAATGTACAATAAACCTGCGTAAAACTTGCACATTCGTTTCAGAGTTTTCCTTCAACTTTTGAACCGCAACAGGCCAATGAGAGCAAGTGTGTCAACTTCCACAGGAAACCCAAACAATTCAGGTGGGAAGGTCATGCTGAGCTCTATATATCCCAGATAAGGCATTCTTTGTCCATTTGCTCCTTCTATTTCCAACAGGTTGTTTATTGGTTTTATTTCATGATCCCTAAGGTAAGTATTGTAGAAGGAGTAGGGGATAGTAGTAACCTGTGAGCCGGAATCAAAGAGGCAGTTGAACTGATCTCCTTTTATTTGAACTTGACCTGTGCTCTTTGTGCCAACAAGACCTTGTGGCAGTGTCATTGTCTTGTGTTCTTTGGGACCGTTCATATACACAGCTTCTGTGTGTCCCACTACAGAAGCTGTTTCTAGTTTAATGATTTTGAATTTTTGGCATCCCATTCTTGCTGCTTTTGACGTAACAGTTTCTTTTTCTGCTCAACTAGACTGGAGTTTGCTTTATTTGTGCAAGAGGAGGAAAGATGTCCATCTTCTCCACAATTAAAACAGTACCAGGGCTTGGGCTTGGTTTTTAACTGAGGTGAAGAAGAGTAGGATTTGTTCTGTCTTGACAGGGACTTGAATTCAGCTGGACTCTTCCTGGACAGAAGTTGAGACATTTGCTGCTGTAATTTCTGGAGTTGTTTTTTCATTTCTTTCAGATCTTCATTGGATGTAGAAAGTCCACAAGGACAGGCACTTTGGGACTGGACGTGAACTTTCTGTTTTGATGCTCCAATGTGCTTTTTCATCAGTGATTCTTTAGCATGTTGTCTGTCTTCTTCTGTCCTCAGTAGCAACAACAACTCAGAAAAGGATGGTGAGTTATCCTTCTTTTGTTCCAGCTGCAACTTGATTATGACAGTGTTGTCCCAACAACCATGACAAAACTGGTTCAGCAGATGTTTATTAATGTCAGCAGGTGAGATCCCTCCTTGCTTCACAACAGTATTAAGTGTGTGTGTGAGTGAGCAGAGTGAGCAGAAGTCGTTGAAGGTATGTTGACGGTCTTTCTCCTGGATTCTGCAGAATGTTTAAGTATTGCGCATACAATTCTTCACCATCCTGGACTGTTCCAAAGGCAGAATCCAATATATTTAGCAAAACTGTTGGTGTTGTGTTGGGGCCCAAACCTTTGACCAAGTCAGCTGCAGGGGATGACAGGCTCTCTGTGATTCGTCTGGTGACGTGCAGTGCTGAAAGGCTGGGGTCAGCAAGCAGAGATACAATCTGGGAACGCCAAGACTCAAAATAAGCTTCATTGCTTGGCTTAGGAAGCCTTCCTGAAAAAGTACGTAGACGAAGTGGGGTTGGACCAGTCAAATCAGTATTTTGGACCACATGCTCAACAACAACCCGTTGTATTTGAGGTGGATTGAGTGGCAGCCTTGGAGCGGGTCCAGTTGGCCTGCGACGGGGTCGTACTCCTTGGTCCTCTTTTGCCTTTTCTCCATCCTCCTCCTCCTCCTCCTCCTCCTCGTCTTCATAGTCGTCATCATCATTATCATTATCACCAAAGTGCTCATCTGCTCCTGCTACATGTAAATGTTGGCCTATCTGGCTCATTACTGTCTTCAGGACATCTTCAAAACGATGGCCACTTTGATCAGCTATTTTCTTAAGTTCAGCAATGTAGTTGGGCTGAGGGCTGCTGCTACTGCTGTCCGCTGTGGCTGCGTACTCGAGTGCCAAGGCAGTAACACGGAACACACGGTCAGTGTTAATTTTAGAGGAATAAGTATAAGGTAGAAGCGGTTGTAACGCAGAAAAAGCAGTTACATCCGCAAACTCAACAATCAGGTTTTAAAAAAATTGCTTGAGGAATCAGTTATATACAAAGTACGATTAATTTTACCATAGCTACCCAAGCAATCAAGTATTTCTCCATCAGTATCGGTTCTAGTAGCACCTGTAATCATCACTGACTGTGATATATTTATACCAGATTTGACAACACAATCCATGTTTACTTTTTTCTTCTTCCCCAAGACTGAAATAACTGTTCAAAAGTGTAAATAAGTAACCCAAAAAAAAATTCACACCCACAGGCTCCTGGCTAGCTCGCCACGTGTAACGCTTATTAAGGCTAGGCGCCTGACAACGGCCAGATATATTAATAGGCAGTCAGAAAGTTTCAGCTGAGGAGCCTGTTGTGTGAATAAAAACACCATCAGACAAGAAGTTTAAGTTTAAGGTTTGTGTATTGTATATACTTAAGGTATTGATAAAATAATATTTGTAATAACAATAATAAATTTCTGAATATACCGATAGACAAAAAAAACATACAACAAAACAGACAATGATTTCAACCAAGAGACAAAATACACACAACAAAACAGACCCTGATTACCGTACACCCAAGAGTTCTTTTTTTTTCTATTTTAAATCAGTCCTTGATTCCGGATGAAGGAATTAATTGCTTGATTAATGGTCCATCAATCAATAATCCGGTTTACAGTTCATGATCCAGGGTAAATGTGTCCAGGAAAAACAATAATCTGGTGCAATTAAGTCCTACCGCACAGCTGCGGGGATCCTGTAGCTCGCCATCCTGGGTAGGAACAGGGGGTGAAAAAAAAACCTGACCTAAACAAGGTCATAAATAAAACAAAAATTAGCATAACTATATACACAGGACTAGTTAAACATTCACAAAAAACAAATAAAATAATTCCAGCAAGTATTTTTCAAGAATCAATCAAATGAACTTCAACTCAAAGATCACATCAACAGTACAGATCAAACCAAAGTTTCAGATCAAATTTTAGTTACATATCTAATTAATGTTACAGATCAAGGTTTAAAGTTTCATATCCAATTAACGTTACAGATCAAATTTTAAAGTGCACTTCCAAGTGTTATCCATATTTAATTCAATAAGAGTCAATTTAAGCTTAATTTACGTCAGTATTATCTCAATAAACAAATAGTAATTTCTTTTGTTGCGCAACTCAAAAGAAATTAACCAATTCCAGATTTCTATAGGCCGTCAATAAATTTAATGAAAAGTAACTAAAATTATCCTTAAAGGATGAAATTACAAAAATCAAAGGCTCTATTCAATACTTTACATATATATCTTCTATTCGGCCACAAACTTAATAAAAAAAAGAATGATCTTTCGATCACTAAGACCACTTTTAAACTTAAAGCTCCACTGACATCATCTTTTAACTTTCCATAAAATGGCACAACATATATATATATATATATATATATATATTAAGATTGACCTCTGATCGTTTTTGCTAAAACAATGTTAAATTAATTAAAATTCCTCTCAAAAACAGTTTAAAATTAGCGCCTTTTTTTTCACATGATAAATACGGGGTTTCCCGTCGCGCGATTATGACGTCACACACAGACTCACGTCAACTGCGCACCTTGTTTACAATGGACAAGATACAAACGCGATCCGTCCAATTTAGCCATTTAAAACTTTATATTTTAGCGGTTTGACTTCAGAGAAGCCAAAGTTATTTCCAGTAAACAGCAGGTTATAATTTTTTTTCAGCTCCTGCTGGTTTTTGGAGACTTTTCACTTCAGGAAGTGCAGCAGCTCTGTGAGGACTTACAGCAGCTGATAGTTGAGAGTCAGAAGGAATTCTACATGTAAATCGTTTCCACAGCACTGAAATGGTAATATATTAGTTAATGTTTCTAATAATTATTCAACATTATTAGTTATTAGTTTGTGTACAAAACAATTTGCACAGATCATGTTGCTTCAATTTGTCAGCTTTGTTATTTAATCCAGTCAACATGTTGAAAATATTTCATATTTATTTTTCTATTTAATTTGGACATCACTTGGTGTTATAGTGGTGTCTCATTAAAATGATGGAAATACATGACAAGGAATTATACAACATCTAAATAGTTTCCACAGCACTGAAATGGTAATATATTAGTTAATGTTTCTAATAATTATTCAACATTAATTTATAGTTTAAAAAATTAGTCCCTTTTAAAATATCTGTTAAATATTTTATTTTTTTATTTTATTTTGTTTGTGTTTTCAGGTTTCCAGGTCTCCAGTCCATCACCTGAGGCTCTTCCTGTTGAACCACTAGTACAACCCAGACTTTCACATCACAGCAGGTAAGATTGCATCAACAAAAAGAATAGTACTCAACAATATTCTTTGATGTAAATCTGTTGATTTTCTGTGGTTCTGATGAGGGAAGTGACAAAGTGGATGCAGCATTCAGCCCATAATGGACCCAGATGTCCTCTGCGTCAAGACCTACAACACCTGGACATCCAGGAGCGTGGACGAGGAAGGTGGTGGAGTCTGAAGAAGTGTACAAGCAGCAGGATGAGGAGAAACTAGACAGATGTCCACTGCGTCCAGACCTACAACACCTGGACATCCAGGAGCGTGGACGAGGAAGGTGGTGGAGTCTGAAGAAGTGTACAAGCAGCAGGATGAGGAGAAACTAGTTCTTAATGAATTTCTAGTAAAATTCTGATTTTGCAGATTTACAGCTGTAAAGTGTCATTTTTACAGAGCTGATGAAGTCAAACACCACTTGCTGATATTTTTTAAACTCAATTTTTTTGATAATCTGTTCATATTAATGTTTCCCCAGAGGTTTTCATATATTTGATAATATGGGATGGTTTTATTTTAATAAAATGTTTTTTTTAACATTCACCAATTTTGTTTTTACTAAAGTACGAGCTGTGAGTTGTAGATGAACGAATGAAATTAAAACAGATACACAAATATTCTCACAAAGAATAACTCAACACTAACAGATAATATAGTGTACTACTGTAACTTTATTTACACATAACTACAGAAACACTTGGTTCATTGTTATCCTTTTTTTTCAAACAATATGTTCATTTGAACTGTCAGAAAAAATATTAAATTCATATTTTCATTGATTCATTTTCATCTCAATGCTCTGGCCAGTTGTAGTATTTCTGCATATTTTGATGTCTTGATGCACAAACGTAGCTTTCTGCAGCATCAGTCCTGATGTTCTACAGATCCTGAAGATGTCTCCATCTGTTTAACAATATCAAGGTTTGTTCTCCTCCACCTGGGTCCACTCTTCAGGTGAAGATATTTCTGTGAATTGATGATAAAACACACAGACACACACAGTATATATTATATGCAGTATACTGTATATTAAGACAATGGGTCAAACTAATGTCATGTATTTCCATCATTTTAATGAGACACCACTATAACACCAAGTGATGTCCAAATTAAATAGAAAAATAAATATGAAATATTTTCAACATGTTGACTGGATTAAATAACAAAGCTGACAAATTGAAGCAACATGATCTGTGCAAATTGTTTTGTACACAAACTAATAACTAATAATGTTGAATAATTATTAGAAACATTAACTAATATATTACCATTTCAGTGCTGTGGAAACGATTTACATGTAGAATTCCTTCTGACTCTCAACTATCAGCTGCTGTAAGTCCTCACAGAGCTGCTGCACTTCCTGAAGTGAAAAGTCTCCAAAAACCAGCAGGAGCTGAAAAAAAATTATAACCTGCTGTTTACTGGAAATAACTTTGGCTTCTCTGAAGACAAACCGCTAAAATATAAAGTTTTAAATGGCTAAATTGGACGGATCGCGTTTGTATCTTGTCCATTGTAAACAAGGTGCGCAGTTGACGTGAGTCTGTGTGTGACGTCATAATCGCGCGACGGGAAACCCCGTATTTATCATGTGAAAAAAAAGGCGCTAATTTTAAACTGTTTTTGAGAGGAATTTTAATTAATTTAACATTGTTTTAGCAAAAACGATCAGAGGTAAATCTTAATATATATATATGTTGTGCCATTTTATGGAAAGTTAAAAGATGATGTCAGTGGAGCTTTAAATACATGGATGGAGTGGGCGTGTCGCCACCGTATTTCTATTTCATAAAAAAGGAACCCAAATACATAAGACAAACGACTCACCGTCGAGTGGTGGTACAAAACACTTAATAAAAATCCTCCGGTCGTGTTATTATGGCTTGTTACAGCGGGTTTCTCCCATGAGTTATGAAAACGCCGAGCTCAAGCACCAAGTTCCTGCACCAAGTTCCTGGGAGTGCACGTCTCAGCACCAAGTTCCTGGGAGTGCACGTCTCAAAGGACCTGTCCTGGAGCAGGAACACTGCATCACTGGTCAAGAAGGCTCACCAGCGCCTCTACTTCCTCCGCAAGCTGAAAAGGGCTGGAGCTTCAACCCCCATCATGTGCACCTTCTACAGGGGTGCCATAGAAAGTGTCCTGACCAGCTGCATCACGGTGTGGTTTGGTGCATGCACTGCATCATGCCGCAAGAGCCTCCAGCGCATCGTGAAGCAGCTGAGAAGATCGTCGGTGCATGCACTGCATCATGCCGCAAGAGCCTCCAGCGCATCGTGAAAGCAGCTGAGAAGATCGTCGGCACCTCCTTGCCCTCACTGCAGGACTTACACAGCAAACACCTCACTCGGAAAGCCCACTGCATGGCAGGTGATCCCACACACCCACTACACAGCCGCTTTAGACTGCTGCCATCAGGGAGGAGACTGAGGAGTCTCCAGGCTCGAACCAGCAGACTGAGAGACAGCTCTGTTCATCAGGCAGTCAGAATGCTAAACACTCTGCCTGCTCTGCCTCCCCTCCCATTTGAACTGCCTTAACACAAAAAACTTTCTCACACATTACCACTCAACACAAAGTTTTTAACACTGGACCCTGTGTCATCAAACGGGTTATTCACTAAACTCTCGGTCATGTACTCATTCAGTTTGCACTACTTCTCATATTTGCACTAATGTTTGTATTACATTACTGCCTATAGTCATACTACTGTTTACATTCACTGTTTACATTTATTAATACGGTTTACATTTATTACTACTGCTTTACATTTATTACTACTGTTTACATTTACACTACTTTTATCTACACTACTGCAGATACATATACAGCATTCTCTGACTAGCCTTATCTAAGGATGCCAAATGTGCCTTATGTGCCTCACTGCATATGCCACTTTGCCTCTATACCAACATCAACTACCTCATACATATACTGTGTACATTAACTTATATGCTGCTGTGCCACTCTTTGCAAATGTCAATGCTAGAACCTTCAGTTTATTTTATAGATATACTTTTTATACTTTTTATACTACTATGCAAAAACTCAGGACAGTATTACACTTTTATTATTTCATTTTATGCTTATGTTCATTGGGTGTTTGGTGTTTCAGGGGTGTTTGGTGTTTCAGTGTTGGTGTAAATTTTCATACTTTTATACTATTATGAAAAAACTCAGGACAGTGTTACACTTTTACTATTTTATGCTTATGTTTATTAAATGTTTTAGTGTTTAGTGTTTAGATGGTTACTGTTGCACCGAGGGACTGAGAGAAACGCAATTTCGGTCCTGTGTATGTCCTGTACATATTGCAGTTCTGACAATAAAGTTGACTTTGACTCAAGCAGCTAGCCACAACGTTAGCAGCACAACTATGACGGAACACCCGAGCTCACCTCTGACCCGGAATTTAAAGCGTGCCCTCAATTTGTCCCTTTCAAAATAAAATACAGGTTAATTATTTTGTGCAGGTTACATTATCAACTGGTGGCCTGTGGGCCACTTTAGGTTTGTTGGAGGGGGCTTTTGTGGCCAGTAGCAGTGACATAAAGCTAAAAAACTTCAATTTAGGTTTTTACAATTTAAGCCAAAAAAAACACACACAAAAAAAAACAGATTCTTGTAGTGGGGTGGGGGGAGGGGGGTACTTTTTAAATAAAACTATGAACTATGCAGACCTATGTATTATTATTTTTTTATTGTGGAAAAATTAAGTATAGAAATAAAGCAAAAAGTTAAAGTATGTTTTACTCCTTGTACATGTTCCAGCAAAAGGAAAACTGCTAAAACCGGTCCTTTCTTGTAGTTTGTATAACAACCAATAAAATTCAGTTTTATGTTAGTTTTGGTCAAAGTCTGAAAGAGCCGCTGCAGAGGGACCAAAGAGCAGCATGTGGCTCCAGAGCCGCAGGTTGCAGACCCCTGGTCTAGACCATAATACGTCCGCTTTTCGATGGGCATATAGAAATTAAAACCTCAGAACCAAATCAGCTCTGTGGAACAAAGCTTTCAGTATTAATCATTGATCTTTCCTCAAAGACATGTTTTAGCAGAGATGTCATTTCATCCATACTGATAAAGCAGTGCCAACTTCAATTTGTTCTAAAGTCAAATGGCATACACACAGGTAACAACTGTTTACTACCTCACTTCAACCACTAGGCCTGTCGCAATAAACAATAAATCAATTAATCACACGATAAATGAAAATTATCGACTTCATTTTCATTTATCGGCTTTGTTTCTCCGTGTCTCTCTCTTTCTACTGAAGACACTGGATGACAAAAGGCTCAACTCCAGTGCTCGTCACTAACCCCTCCTTTTCTCTGTAAAATTTGTTTTAACTGTCAAAAATTGCAATTTTGGATCATTAAAGGCAGCTAAGCTGAGAAGCTAAGCTATGAGCTCAGCTAACAGTCCGACCTCGGGAAAAAACCTCCGTCTTGTCAAAGCTCCAAAATTCATGGTTGGAACACGTGTCTAAAAAGTTGTTACAGATTTTTTATTAAAAGCTTTGTGTGAAAAATGCTATGCTAAAGAGCTCAAACGACATCAAGCCTCTGCCATTTTGAGAACCGAAAAACAGAAACGAGAGACAGCCCATGTCACGTCAAGGGGCCTCCCTCCCATTTTTCTTGAAGAGACGCTGCGCTCCCTCACTATCCATCCTTCAGTTCAAACAGTCATATACTGCCATCCAGTGGTTAAAAAAGGTACTATACACAAAAATTTACCAACATTTCTTCTTAAATTTTATAACAATTATTAATTATTGTCAAATTTCAAACAATATTATCGTTTATCACAATAATTTCTGAGACAATTCATCGCCCAGCAAAATTTGTTATTGTGACAGGCCTACCAACCACTTTAAAAAATTTGAACACATGAAACAAACAATCTTCACTGAACCAAAGGCAATTACTTGTGTTTTTTGGGCCAAGCAGTTCTTTCCCTGCTCTTCCTGGTCTCTCTCAGAAGTTCAACAGTTTTGCTGCGAAGGCCCAACAGCCTCCTCCAAACACTTGATGTTAAGATGTGTCTGCTATTTGAACTCTGGGAAGCATTGATGTGGGTTAATCTGCAGTGGGTGGGTGGTGTGGGGGGGAGGACTCAGTCCCCTGAAGCGGTCTGCTTGATAGCCAGTTTCATCATCGTGTTTGATGGTTTGTGGGATTGAACTTGAAGAAATTTTCTGAACTGGCTGTCCTTCATGTGTTTGTAACAATGAGCTGCTATGTCTCAAGAGAGAGAGAGAGAGAGAGATTTAAAAAGAGCAGTAATCAGATACGTACAAAACAAGCAGTACATCAATGTCCCCCGTCGCTGAGAGATTTGATTATTGAATGTTTGTAGTTTTCAAGATGAGCATTTTTTTTGGATTGGAGTTAAACAGGGAATGCAAGTAACCTTAATGTTCTTGGTGCAAGATATTCAAGTGGGTAGGAGCTACACCAGGGGTGTCAAACTCATTTTTATCTTGGGGCCGCATACAGCTTAATCTGATCTCAAGGAGGCCAGACCAGTAAACTCATTCCAAAATTACATAGAACGAACAGTAAGTCCACTTTTTTTTCTTTGTATTAGTGCAAAGAAGAAATAAATTATAAAAATATTTACATTAAATTGTCCTTTTACACATTTACTCAGTTTAACATTAACATTAAAAATTGATCACACTGATTGCACAACGTTTTAAAACATTTAGACAACAAACAGTTTTGTGGAACTTAACACTTCCCTGCATGTTAAAAATACATCAAACCCATCAAAATTTAGAATTGAATGAATTTAAAATCCATTTTCCACATCTAGGAAGCAATTCTGAACACATAAATTGAGCTTTGAGCGTAGCTTTGTTTTATTAATGTTCATTAGTGAGAAAACTTGCTCAAAAAGTAAGTAGTCCCAAACATGGACAACATTTTTGCAGCCAGTGCTGTCAATTTAGGATAGCGTGGTAAGAGATACTTGTAAAATGTGTCCAAGCCCACAGAGGCAAATTTGTCCTTCAATTCTACATCACACTGCAAATCAATGATTTCAAGTTGCATGTCAACAGGCACATCAGAAGCTCTGACTGTGAATGGTGAGCGAAAAACTGCAAATTCTGTCTCGAGTTCGCTAAAGACCTGAAATCGTTTCTCAAACTCCCTCAGCAACCCTGAAATCTTGTCTTTGTACTGTTTCACATCAGGATGAACGCTTGCTGCGCACACATCTCGGAGACAGGGAAAATGAGCAGGGTCTCCGCTTGCTATCTGCGTCTCCCATACTAAAACACAGCGCCTCAAGGTCCTAGAGGCGCTGTGTTTGAGTAGGACAACATAGGAACTGATTAAAACACAGCACCTCTAGCGGACAACATAGGAACTGCAGATTTTTAAGAAAATAAAGTTTATTCTTTTTTAAAAATAATTCAGATTTATCCTCGGGCGGACTAAACCACCTGGCGGGCCGGTTTCGACCCGCGGGCCGTACGTTTGACACCCCTGAACTACACTGTGTATAAGAACAGAGGTAGTTTTTTTGTGCTTGTCTGAGGCAGCACAGACTCTAGAGTGATGGATCTGACGAGTGGAGCGAGCAGTTTTATCCACCACCAGGCACAATGGCAAAGCCAGGGGTGGCCAATGGTGGCCTTGGTCACCAGAGATTAATCTTTCGCCACCCCAAGGGCCACCTCAATCATTTAACTATACTTTTCAGCAATATAAAAACTAGAAAGCATAGTTTCCTGAAATGATAGGGGTTTACATACTGGTTTACATACCTGTACATATATGGCATTGGCCATCATGGACTTTGACGTAGCAACCCTACTTTCGAAAAGAACCTTTCTTACATTTCAAAAAGGCGTTCAATACAAGATCAACTGGACTTTATTTGTAACAGAAAAAAATGAGGAACGCTTCACAAATTTGCGTGTCATCCTTGCGCAGGGGCCATGCTAATCTGATACGCAAATTCGTGAAGCGTTCCTCATTTTTTTCTGTTACAAATAAAGTCCAGTTGATCTTGTATTGAACGCCTTTTTGATTTATCATGTCCTGGACGACTGAGAATCTTCACCAGCATCTTTCTTACATTTAAATGTAGCCACACACCAAAAAGGATGTTGGTACCTCACTTAATGTTCAAATTATCATTCTCACAACATGCATGGATGGAAGGTATTTCTAATTGTCTCCTTAAAAGATTGATTAGCCATTGTTTTATGTATAAATGGTGCTGGCCATCTTGGAGTTTGATTTTGCAACCCAACTTTTGATAGGCACCTTTCTTATGCCTACAGGCAGCCACACCAAAATGGAAGTTGGCGTGGTGCTTATTTTTCACGTTATCCAGCTGATAACACAAACAGATGAACAGATGGAGGGTATTTCCAATTTTCCCTCTTCGCTCTGTGATGGGAGACAAGTTGTTACCTAAATGCAATATCACTGATTGTCTCAAAAATATATGTTAGCTGAAATACTCTTGGAGCTGGTACAAGTGCTCAAGAGCTTAAAACTACTAAACTCTGTTCAATTTAAAATTATACATGTTATTTGGGCAGACAAGTATAGAGCTTCTACAAATTACAGAAACATTTTTTACATTTACAACAGAACTGCCTACAAACACAAAGGGAACATGAAATAAAACTGGGAAACATTAAAGACCGTGTAAAGTAAATTTCAATATTTTCTTCAATAAACATTATAAATGTCATAATTGTAATGTTGTAAATGAGTAAAAAGTCTCAAAATTGTAGATAAATTAATTTTGGAGTTATAGATCAACCTGTGTATAAAGATATGTCTGTTTCAGGATTTTTTAGGCGTGTTTTAAATGTGACCGCGTTTCGTCACGCGGTCTTCTTAAGTATAGCCCCACCCCCTGCAGCTCCAGCCGTATAAATTAGTTCTTCGCCTCGGTGGAGCCGTTCACTCGCGAATCGCAGATAGCATCAGATAGCAATAGCTCCTTTTTTGCTAAGAAAATGCGACAGGTCCATTGCATACTTAGTTATCAACGTGATTACTCTATATTTTAATCACCAACACAGACCCCGCATGCGATGTGACCGGGTCGGACCGGGTGCAGCGAGTCCGCTCATCTTCTAAAATAGCGCTTATTATTAAACACATAACAGCGGAGTTATGAATTATAGTTGTGTCCTCAACTTTAAAAACAAAACCAGAGTTGTTTGTGCACTAAAAACAGCGTAACTCTTGGAAAAAGGAGCTGCTGTTACAGCCAGAACTCAGATAAAAACAGAGCAGGTTTACTGGATCTCTGCTGCACCTGTCTGCCTCTCCACACACAGCTCAGGCTGTGAAGAACGATGCCGACCGTCACAGTGGTCACTGTCTGACTCAGAGTCTGAGTCTGGCTCTGGAGGTTCAAATGAGTAGGGCTGGAGAACTCCAATTAGGCTGCCAGCCTTCGCGAACATCTTCAGGGTGCAGGACACGGGCGCAGTACTGCGCTGAAACCACGCCCACGCGCTGACACGCCCCCAGCGTTTCAGACCAGGGCACAATTATGTTTTTTCATTATTTTTGAGACTTAATTTTATAAGGTAAACAATGTTTTTAATCAGTCAGATTTATATGGGTGATTAATAACACATATTTATGCCGTGTGACAAACTCAAAACACACATTTAATTTTACTTTACATGGTCTTTAAACATTATCATGCATAAAGTTATGGGCTCCAGTCAAAATTATCTAGACAAAGAATTCATACTTTTTCTGCCTATAAACACTTTTTCTTCCTCAGCTAAATCCTTCTCAGAAGCTTGAAAGCTTGTTATAAAGGCTGTAAAAGATTTAAAATTTCTAATGGGTGGATGGATGCCTGTACAACTACATCAGTCTGTTCCTGTTATTTACAAATAAATCAAATTTAATGTTAGAAATGGAAGAGAATAAAATACATTCTTTTGTAAACTTTATAAGAGTTCTTGTCTTTAAAAAAATGTTAAAAAACAAAAAGGGTTTTGTTTTCAGTCTTACACTTTTGATGAGCAATGTGTTAAGAGTAATTTATAATGTGCTAAAATGATCGTTTTATGAAGACGCACCAAATAAAACTATTTAAAAACACCTGCTTAAGACTTAGAAAAATAGAAATGTTAAGAGTACAAATTATTGGTTGAGTTGTAGTAAAGTTGTTTCATAAAATATAGCAATGCAACGTCTGCAGAATAAACAAGGCCAGACTGGCTGCTTTTCTAGGAGATAACATCCAAAATCCACTCTGAATTATCTGGACAATCCAAATAAAAGGAAAAAGCTGTTTCTTAAAGGACACAGGAGAAACAAGACTCAAAATTACATAACCAAAGGGACTTTTCAGTTCAAATGCAGAAAAACAACAAGAAACAATAGCACAAAAATGTAAACAGATTACCGTATTTTTCGGAGTATAGGTCGCATTGTC
Organism: Garcialebias charrua; assembly: GCA_038048925.1. Classification (NCBI taxonomy): domain Eukaryota; kingdom Metazoa; phylum Chordata; class Actinopteri; order Cyprinodontiformes; family Rivulidae; genus Garcialebias; species Garcialebias charrua. Next base: position 16,998 of record JBBPBX010005891.1, read on the forward strand.
CAATTATCGCCAATAGATTGGAAAAATCCCTAAATAGGTCGCACCGGAGTATAGGTCGCACCTACGTTTAGCGCTGCTGCAAATGTCTGCCACAGGAGCGCACAGCAAGGCTTTTAAGAAGATTAACACTTAAAAACAATTATTTGTTTGATAAAAATTATAGAAAATATGTGTCTGAGCTGAACTTTTCCTTAATAAATTAACGTAATTGTGAATTGAGCTGGATTAAAAAATTTGTTTCGCCGAAAGTGATAAAAAGCCATATAAAGGTCGCACCTGAGTATAGGTCGCAGGCCATGAAAAAATGATAAAAAGGTGCGATCTATACTCCCAAAAATACGGTACACCATTTATTCAATAGAAAGTTAGTGCTTCATCTTTCAGTTGTCAGAAGTCCTACATATTGATTTTTAAACTAAAGGGAATATTCATTTGTTTATTTACATTTCTTTTTTACTCATAACTCAGACAAGACATAAATAAATAACCGAATACAAACAAACAAAAATATGTACCGGTAAGTGCCTTTGGGAATAAAATAAATATTTTAAAATCTGGGAGTAAAACTATAATCTTCAAGATCCACAGCAGTCTGTGATTTTACAGAGAGACAATTAGTTGCTTTGAGTTTACTTGGATCACTGCCCGGTTGTAAATGCCCATGTGAAGATAATTTACACGGGAAAACTGAAAACATACAGAAGGTGAGGCGGTTAGAAAACATTTCCTTGTTATTTAGTGCGAAAGTTTTTTTTTTTCTCCCTCTCTCTTTCCTCATCCGTTTTGATCGGAGAGCAGCCAAGCAGAGGCACCAGGAGATGATGAGCGATGGCACTGGATCAAGTTAAAAGATGGCAGAAAAGCAAATGTTTCCTAAACTTGCAGCATGACTGTTTGTTCAGTGGATGAGCACATGGTGGCTATAGTTTCACTGCATTAGTGTCCATCAGCTTTGCTTTGATACATTGTTAAAAAGACAATTTATGAAAGCATTTTAAATAATTCACACCAGCTGAATAGTGTTTGTTATATAAAGGATAAATAAAACCAGTTTTTACACTAAGAAATAACTTGACTCATGACTGCCTGTTTAGTTTACCTGCAAAGTGGCTATATTATGGATACAGTTTAGTGGAAAAAACAAAAACAAAAATGCCAAACAATAATAATAATAATAATAATAATGAATTCAATTTATACCGCACTTTTCATTAATAAAAATCTCAAAGTGCTACAACAAATAAAACAAGTGATAAAATCAAGTAAAATCAATAATAATATCAACTAAGATTAAAGACAGAATCATGTGGAGGCAGAATAGGCCTGCTTAAAAAATAAATAAATAAAACAAGTGATAAAATCAAGTAAAATCAATAATAATATCAACCAAGATCAAGATAAAATCATGTGGAGGCAGAATAGGCTTGCTTAAAAAGAAAAGTCTTTAAGCCGTTTTTGAAGTCAACCAGTGACTGTGGAGCTCTCAGGTAGTCAGGGAGGGAGTTCCATAGGCGGGGGGCAGCCACACAGAATGCCCGGTCTCCCATGGTCCTTAATTTGGTTCGTGGAATGTGAAGTAGATTACTGTTCTGTGATCGTAGAGACCGGGTGGATGAATATGGTGCAAGAATGTCCTTTAGATAGTCAGGTGAAGTTCCGTGTAAGCATTGGTGTGTAATGAGAGCAGTTTTGTACTGAATTCTGTAGGTGACAGGAAGCCAATGGAGGTTATGGAGAATGGGTGTAATATGTTCAAATTTACGAGCTCTCAATAAAATCCTTGCTGCACTGTTTTGAATATATTGAAGCTTCTGAAGATTTTTGCCAGGGATTCCAATAAACAGTTGTTCCAAACAACACACACATACACACACAAAAGCTGTTTTTTTTAACCGTTAAAGGTGGGCTAACATGATTTTTGAACTTTGCATAAATTGGCACAACATATATATCTTTTATCATTCAACTATGTTCGTTGTTGCAAACAAAATTATAATTTAATGAAAATTCGTTTAAAAAGTGAGTTTAAAATTTGTGCTGTGTTTCTTCGCGTGACATCCGGGTACTTCCGCTTGCTAAATTTGTGACGTCAGCGCAGGAATGTCTCCTAGAACGCCCCTTTTACATAAAATGGTAAATGGTAAATGGAGCTTATTTATATAGCGCTTTCCAGCCCCCTGTGAGGAGCCCCAAATCGCTTTACAATACCAACCATCCACCCATTCATACACACATTCATACACCGGTAGTGGTAGCCTGCCTTGCAAGGCGCCATCCAGGCCTACCGGGAGCAACTCGGGGTTAAGTGTCTTGCCCAGGGACAAAACGACACATGGTAGGCGGATGCGGGATTCGAACCTCCAACCTTCCGATCAGGGGTCGACTGCCATTACCACTACACCACGGCCGAAGTATGGGAAGGGTTTAAAACACCTTTATATATACATACAGGTAGTCCTCGACTTACGACGGCCTCGAGTTACGACGTTTCGTGGTTACGACACGCATCTCCCATAAAAAAAATATATATTTTGAAAAGCCGAGTTACGCAGTTTCCGGTTTTACGTTCTAAATATGTTCTATATATATAACAATAGCGCACATTATATAAACCGACGAATTTAAAGCTGGGGTCTGCGATATTTGAACTCTCTGGGACTCTGGGACTTAGAAATATTTTCAGCGCAGAAAAGCATTCTGCTCCCTCCCCTCAGAGCCATATATGGCTCTGAGGGGAGGGAGCACAGTCCGTGCTTCTGGTGAACTTGGGATCTGCTCCGCCCCCTGCTTCTGTCTGCTCAGAGCCGCTGCGATATTCTGTGTTTATGGAAATAAAACCTTCTAATAAAATATAATAAAACCATGGAGCGCTAGTCCTACAACACAAAATCCAGCAGACACCAGCAGAGGTTCACGAAGCAACGTTTGGACATGATTTAATTCGCTCGTGACTTAATAATAATAATAATAATGAATTCAATTTATAATGCACTTTTCATTAACAAAAATCTCAAAGTGCTACA
>JBBPBX010005891.1:21023-60338 GCA_038048925.1 Garcialebias charrua
AAATTTACGAACTCTCAACAGAATCCTTGCTGCACTGTTTTGAATGTATTGAAGTTTCTGAAGGTTTTTGCCAGGGATACCAATAAACAGGGAGTTGCAGTAGTCGAGCCTGGAGGAGACAAAGGCATGGACGAGTTTCTCAGCATCAGGAAAAGTCAGAGATGGGCGAAGTCTGGAGATGTTTCGAAGATGGAAGAAGCAGGTTTTAAACAGATGCTTAATGTGATTTTCAAATGTAAGATGAGAGTCCATTTTTATTCCAAGATTTGTAACAGAGGTGGAGAGGGGGATGTCTTGACCAGAGAAGGAGATTGTTGTTAAAGTTGATGTTTGTATCTGGTGAGGGGTGCCAATCAATATGGCCTCAGTCTTCGAGCAGTTTAATTGAAGAAAATTCTGATTCATCCATGCCTTTATTTCCTCCAGGCAGGCAGAGAGAACAGTGAGTGAAGACGGAGATAGGGATGATGATGATGTTCCAGTCCTGATGTAAAGCTGTGTGTCGTCGGCATAGCAGTGAAAAGAAATGTTAACCCTGCTGACCACTTGACCAGGTCACCCTTGTAAAAGAGATCTCGAACGGGCTTTACCTGGTAAAATAAAGGTGATTGACTTATGATATACAACACCATCATAACGTTTTGGTTTGTAGCCTGACACTACAGTACTGTTGTTGTTTTTTTACAATCAACCTTTATTTAGTCAGGTAAATGTCATTGAGCCTCATGGACTCATTTAAAAAAAGTGACCTGCTACAAACTAAAGAATGATTAACAGCAACGGTAGAATTTCCTTAAACAATAGACAATAAACACAAGAGAGACATATATATTTATGTATATATATATTTTTCTTTTAAAACAAAGTATCAAAGACTAGAAAAACATAAGGTAGATGTATAAATCAAAGACAGGAACATATCTGCATTGGTTTTTTGCCAGGATTCCAAGAGATTCAACTATTCTCCAGATTCCAACAGTTTTCCAACAGTTTTCCTGAAAGTAGCTGTCTGAAATGTGTATATTTCACAAAAACAAGAAGTCAAATAATGAAAAAATGACAGAGAATTGCAGCTCATTATTAACTTTATGTCTGTCTGAAATAAACACTGTTTTCCCATTGCAGAGTTGTCTTGGACCCTACCATGCTGCCAGAAAACCCAAGTTTGATGTTTCACAGTCATCAGCACACTGGATTATTCTGGAAATGCTTGACACGTTCTGCACAATGGCTCAAACATTCATCACCTGGCCCAGTGCTTGTGAAAAAGCTTCATCTGCTGCAGCTTTTGGCCGCATATGTCGCGTGAATGATGTCATCGGTGCAATCGACGGATGTCATATTAGGATACAGCGGCCACCGATACGAGGGGATGACTACATCAACCGCAAGTCCTATTTCTCCATCCTTCTTCAGGGGATTGTTGATGAGAGGGGGAGATTTATTGACATTTTTGCAGGACCACCTGGACGTGTTCATGATGCTCGGATGCTGAGGTCATCAGACTTCTTTGCAGAATGGCAGGATAAGATGGGCAACTATCAGTTGCTAGGAGACAGTGCTTACATAGGTGAAGCATTTCCCTTTATTTTAACACCCAAGCGCGACAATGGTGCTCTAAGTGAAGCAGACAAGCAACGTAACGCTGAAATCAGCCGTGGAAGGGTGATTGTGGAGCAAGCCTTCGGATGTTTGAAGTGCAGGTGGAGACGGCTTCGTGACGTGCAGAATACCAGAACTGATGTGGTGGTGAAGATCATAGTGGCTGCCTGCATCCTCCACAACTTGGGACGTGGGCCATCACAAATTTGTCAGCAGCATGCAGACGGGTGCCCCAGGGAGGATGATGAAAATGAATAACTCCTTAGAATTCCGGTGTGTAAAAGAAAAAATAATAGGTAGTATGTTGTTTTGCGTCTTCCTACATTAGCGCAGTTGTTCATGACAAAACTGTCTGTACAAATGTACTTAAAAGACTGCTATAATGAAGCTTAATAAACATTTTTCTTTAAATACAGCATTTTGTCTTTGAGTTGTGACAAAAGTTTAAACCGATGGGTTGCAACAATTAAATAAATATTATTACTGCCTTACTCAAGGCTCATAGTGCTTTAAGTATCTGTCAGAACTGCACGTGTCATAACACATTTCCAAAAATAAATTAGTAATGTGAACATAGCAAAATTTTAGGGAAACGTACCTTTTGTGTATTGTAGGGTAATAAAATGTTACACGATTTGCTCTGTAGCTAGTAATGCAAAATAGTTTCAATACTATTAAACTAGTTTATACAAAATAGTTTCTATTTTAACCTTTGCAAGCAAATAGTTCATACTGAAAACAAATCTCAGTTGTCTGAAAGTTTCAGTTTTAATTACAAAATGTGCAACAGAACAGCATTTCAAAATTCATACAATCAAAGGCACTGAAAACCAACCATTTTTACTGGGCCAAACCTGAGCAAAATAAACAAGTCAAGTCAAAGTCAACTTTATTATCAAAACTGCAATATGTACAGGACATACACAGGATTGAAACTGCATTTCTCTCTCAGTCCCTCTGTGCAACAGTAACCATTTAAACACTAAACAATTAATAAACAAGCATAAAATGAAATAATAAAAGTTTAGTACTGTCCTGAGTTTTTTTGCATAGTAGTTTTTCATAGTAGTATAAAAGTATAAAAAGTTTCACCAACACCAAAAACACCAACATTTAATAAACAATCATAAAATGAAATAGTGACAATGTGAAAAACGAAAAAAACTTCACAGTAATCTTCCGATCAAAGGCACTGAAAACCAACCGTTTTTACTGGGCCAAACCTGAGCAAAATAAACAATGAAAAAACAAATAAAATTCACAGTAACTTCACCAAAAAAAAAAAAAACAGAAGTTGTTTTGTGCAAAACAATAACAAAGTTTACAGTACAGCTACATTTTCTGTAGCATCTGAGTCATCAGTGACTTGAAATCATCCTGGGCTGATTTCATTTGCTCCATCATGTCCTGATGTCGCTGCCGTTGACTGTTTTCCTCTGACTGGCGGAAGAACTCCAAAACCTCACTAGACCTTCGCTTGCGAGTGGTCGATGTTCCTTGTGGCGACAGAGTTTTTGGCTGTAAGTTTTCTGCGTCCGAGTCTGGCGTTTCAAATGGAGTGTTGCTCCTACCCAGTGCTTCTGGCCGTAGCACAAAAACACCTTTAGCTGTGCCAACGACTGGGTAGGAAATGTCATGCTGGTCTCCTATGAGTTCGTCCATTTCGTGGTAGAATTTGAACTTTATTGCCCCTCTGCCGGTTGTCTTCTGATTGTCCTTTACTCTTTTATAGGCATCAACAAGTGTTAGCCATTTCCTGGCCACTTTATCTGGATTAAAAGTCTCATGAAACTGCTCTGTGAGCTGAGCTGCAGCCTCAATCCACATCAATTTTTTGTTATTTTTTACCTTTCGCAGCCTGGCATTCAGCTCGGACAGGTTTCTTGGCAGGTCACCATTGTTTTTTACATTGTCACGCATGTGTTCAATCAAGAACAGTTTATTAAAACTGTCATTCACACGGATGGGGGACTCTGCGTGGCTGCTGGTTGATGGAGTATCATCACTGTTCTCTGAAAAAATCATTTAAAAAGAAAAAACACATCCATCCATCCATCCATCCATCTTTTTTTCCGCTTATCCGGGGTCGGGTCGCGGGGGTAGCAGCCTAAGTAGGGAGGCCCAGACTTCCCTCTCCCCAGCCACTTGGAGCAGCTCCTCTGGGGGAATCCCAAGGCGTTCCCAGGCCAGCCGAGAAACATAGTCCCTCCAGCGTATCCTGGGTCTTCCTCTGGGTCTCCTCCCGGTGGGACATGCCCGGAACACCTCACCAGGGAGGCGTCCAGAAAAAACACAGTATTGTTAAATTCATTATACAGTAACTGGTTTGCATTAAAACTTATTTCTCCTAAATCTTACCAGCTGTGCTGTCCTGTGCAGGTTGGATAAGCTCAACTTTCATAGTGAGGTTTGCATCAATGTACAAACAGGACAAATCCCCTGCACTGCGATACAGGCTGCCAGAAAATGTTGTTGTTCTCTGCTCATCAACAAACATGTTGTTGTACTGGTCGAGGTAGACTGAAAACAAACACAAACACACACTTACTACACAAATATACACGTCCTAACACATAAATATCATACAGGATTATAGAATGTTTCTAAACACGGATCTTTGGAAACCAAATATATATTTTTTAACCACAGTTTAGTGCTAATTTATAGTCAGTTCAACAAACAATGTGTGTTTAGTTCTGGGTTGCCTAACAAAATAAGCCACAGCGCCAAAGAAAACAAGGGTAAAAAATATATATTTTAAAATAAAATTCATAACTAATAGTTACTTTTTTAATGTGCTAAATAATAAAATGTGGCGAATGAAAGTCGCTGCCGCTGGCCTACAGAACTGTTGTGATCCAAACAACGACAAAAACAGCCGTACACCGCATGCCATGCAACTAAACACAGGTTTTTAATGTGATCTGTGTTCACAAGCATACGCTTAAGCTGTGTGTGTGATTAAAAAACACACAACAACATTTTACAACTGTTATTTTAGTAAAAGTTAAGGAGTTTACTTACTAAGGACGCGAGTAGCCTCCATTTTGAAATTGTCACTGGGATAAACTGGGGGCAGAAAAAATTCCCCCACTTCACGAATGGGAGTTCCCCACTGGAGCGGGCGTTCCGGTTTAAATCCACCACTGGGACCTTGGAAATCCCCACAATACGAGGTTACTGGAACGCAGCATGAATGTTGCATTCCTGGGCCGAGTGATGTTCTGACCGCCACACTTCAGTCCCCATCGTGGAGTACTGTGTTAAAGAGAGGTGCACGCAAGCGCGCCGACACAGCGACACAACCTGTTCTGCAAGTTCGCACGAAAATGGAGCTGCGAAGAAAATTAGGAATAACTGGCACCGGAGCAGACGGAAACATCCCAGTGATTAAAACCAGACTGGTGAGTGTTTTTGCTACGAGGTTTTCTCCAGAGGTAGACGAGGATACCCTGCGCGCCTATCTCTCTGATAAACTGGGAAGATCTGTGACATGCAGGAAAATAGAGTCGACAAATAGCAGATTTGGGTCATTTCACGTGAGGGCAGAATGTGAAGAAGTCTCTGAACTGTACGACGCACAGCTCTGGCCAGCAAGAACTTATGTCCGCCGATATTATGAGGCTCGCAAATTAAAGGCGAGTGTCAATGTTCTGGCAAACTACCTGGCTGCTGCTCCTCCCTGTCACTCCTCTCTGCTGCTCAGTGAGGAGACCCAGGTGGGACCAATTAGCAATCAAAGCAAGCAGGTATTTCTGGAGGTGACAGATCTGTCACTCTTGTTTGGACTGAGACTGCAGAACCAGAGTAAGCAGTGAAGCTCACCTGAAATTGAATCTGTGCAAACAGCCTACTGTAACCTACGAAGGACAGCCGGTAAGCACCAAATTGCTGTAGATTGATCAAATTTACCAAAGCAGTGCATGGACTTTTTATTCACTTCTTGATTGTAGTGTGGAGTAGAGTTATGTTTCATGTGGTTAAGTACTTTGTAAATATACTTGTGTGGTTAAGTACTTTGTAAATATACCGTATTCACCGGTGTATAATACGCTCCTGTGTATAATACGCTTTGTCCAATTTTTGGGAATAAATCAGAAAAAAAAGTACATTATAGGCTTCGGTGTTTAATGCGCACTGCCGATGCTTCATGTGGTTGAGTATTTTGTAATTATATTTTGTAAAAAAAAAAAAAGGAAAAGTAAAGGAAAAAAAATAAGAAGAAAATACACTTGGAGTTCAATGTTTATGATTTGGTAGAGATATGTTGAAAAAGCACTAGGGGATTTGTCTAGGGAAAATATTTATCCAAACATGTATTTAAATCTGATTGATTATTTCTTTATGTAGTTATATATTTATTTATTCATGTGTAGAATTATGGCTAAAGTGCTTTAACTATGAGAAAAAAATGAACAAACATTTTGGTAAATATGCTAATTATATAGTTAAAAAATTGCTGAAAATAATGTCACAATATGTTTATTTTGTTATTTTAAGCGAGTAATAGCCGTATTTGTATTTTTCTTTTGAGGTTTTTCAGCTAACTGAAGCTAACTGCAGATAACTAACTGCCTGCCTAACTACCAAAAAGAACCCATAAACCTTCAATAAATGTGGATCAACAAAAATCAAGGCTATTCAATGAGTGAAATCCTGTTTATAACTTCGATGTAGAGGCTATCCTTTTCAAGTGGGGAATGCACAAGATAAAAACCCAAAGAACTTGACACTGAAAAACCGCAGTCTAAAGACTGGAGTGATACTAAGATTTGGTCAGCAAGCCCAGACGTGGCCACGGAGGACTAAATCAAGGTTGTTCTATTGCCTATACTGCTAAAATCAGAATGGCTGATTCAGTAATGCTGACAAGGTTGAAGACCACGAGAACAACAGTGAAGCGTCAATTTTCTCGTGTGGCCAATAATGTGCTACGAATGCACACCATGATGTCTGAGGAGGAGCTCAGGGACAGCTTTGTAAAGCTCACAGAAGAAGCTAGTAAAGTCCTTGAGGCCAATAATGACGTTGAAGAACAGTACATTGCTGAAAATTCAGACTCAGATGAGTTAAGTGAACAGCAAAAAGCTGACTTGGATAAAACCACCACAGAGTGTGAGAAAAAGATGGAAGAACTAAAAGATCTCATACAAAACACACTGTGGGAAAATTTTGGAGAGTATGAACTGACACAGGCAGTCACAACTGCAGAGTCACATGCTGATCATGTGGATTCTGTGGACCCAAGAAAAGACACAGTTGCGTACGAGTTCATAATAGAACATCTGCAAAAATTGGTGAAGACAGCAACGGCGGTGCATAAACATTGGAAATGCTGGGCTCCACGTGCAGAGCAACATCAGTTCCTGAGCCGGATCAGAGGCCTCGAAACTATATTGCCAAGACTGGAATTAAGAAGAGCAGAAGTACAAACCAAAGAAGGAACCAGCAGATTGAGTACTTCAACGATCTTCCCGGCCCCACCAGCCATTAGACTAAAGCCTGCTGCTCTCCCAAAGTTCACTGGCATTCGCAGAGTGTTTCATCAGTGGAAAAAAGATTGGGAAGCACTTCAGATGCAAGGAGAACCTACCGGATCCGAAGAGATTAAAAAATTTCATCTACTAGACAGTGTGGACGAAAAAATAGTACGAGACCATCGTCTCACAAACTACACAACAGCTGATGAGATATTTCGGGTCCTAGAGAACCGCTTTGGAAACAAAACAACTATTGCCCTTGAGATAGTGGAGGAGCTCCAGATGGTTCCACCAGTTAGAGGCAACCAGCCCAAGAAGATAGTCGAGTTAATCCAAACTGTAGAAAAGGCTCTGATTGACCTTAAAGAACTTGGTGCAACCGGTGCTATAAAGAACCCCCTTATAACAAAAGCAATAGAGAGTAAACTTCCGGATGGTCTGAAAAAGGAATGGCTTCTCCACGTAGCCAGCAAAGGGAGAGAGGCTGAAGAGGACAAACGATTTGACTACCTCCTGACATTTCTTAAAGGTCAAGAAGCCATCTATGAAAAGCTGGATCAACTGAAGGAGGAGGAGTCAAAACCAAGGTCTGAACCTCGGCAAGCCCGGACCAGAACAGCTGCCCAACCAACAAACATATCTCAAGGTTGTGTGGTCTGTGGAGACGCAAAGCACAAGAAAAGGCTGTATTTTTGCCAAAAATTTCGTACGCTTAAGCTGTCAGAAAAGAAGGAAGCTGTCAAGAAGCTGGGGGCCTGCAAAAAATGTCTTGAAGTTCACAGTGGAGTTGGATACTGTAAAACTGATTTCCTGTGTAGGCGACCAGACTGCAAAGAGCAACACACTGCAGAGCACCATTATTATCTTTGCCCAGGGGCTGAAGTGTCTAGGGGCCATTCTGTTCAGAGGCACAAAGACAGCACAGTGGGAGGTGATGTAGGAGACCGTTACACTCAAGCCCAACAAGACTTTATTAAAAGCCTCCCACCTGAACAGGCAGAAAAGTGCCGCCATGTTTTCTGTAACGTGGTGGCTAAAACATCTCTTGTGTCTAATCAGCCCAACCTTCTAGCAAAGAATGCTTTAGTGGAGTGGCCTGTCATTATGATGCTATTAGAGGTCACAGCAAATGCAGGACAAAAAATTGGGACCCTAATTGATCTAGCATCAGATACAAATTATATAACACATAAAGCAGCTGATCGATTAAACCTGAGAAGTGAAGCTATAACCCTTGTTGTCCACGGTGTGGGAGGAATGAAAGTTCAAGTTACTACAAGACGTTACCTCCTAAAGATCCGAGTCAAAACAGAAAGGGGAAATTTCAGGTCCCACCAACTCCTCTGCTATGGTTTAGACAGCATCGCAGATATCCACCAACATGTGAGTGCCAAGACACTGCAAGAGTTCTTCCCCAACGTCCCTCTCAGTGAACTAGTGAGACCAAAAGAAATACAGCTGTTAATAAGCCATAAAGAAGGGCGTCTGGTTCCACAGAAGATATGCGCTGTTGGAGATCTTGTATTATGGGACGGACCATTGGGAAAGACAGTCGCAGGAGCGCACCCTGGGCTGTTTGAAGAGGCTATAATTACAGCGCACAAATCTAGAACGCACTTTGCAAGGTCTATGAGAACTGCTGCAATGATGTATAAAGAACGTGTCTGCTCCTTACCTACCGTCAAGCATGTTAGTTCTGGTGCTACCACTCATGATTTTCTTGAGTGGTGGAAGTGGGATAGTATAGGTGCTGCTTGCACCCCAAAATGCGGAGGCTGCCGCTGTGGCAATTGCCAACCTGGTGGCAAAGAAATGACCTTGGCTGAAGAAAGAGAGTTAGAAGTGGTGAAGAACGGACTGACATATGCTGGTGCTGATGACCACACTGATGGTCCTCATTGGCATGCAAGCTACCCATGGTTCAAAGATCCCTCAACATTGGCAAACAACAAAAGAACAGTGGAGTCAACCTTTCTCAGAACAGAGAGACAATTAGCCAAGGAACCGCAGTGGAAGAAGGCCTATAGTGCTCAAGTTCATGAGATGGTTGACCGCCGGGCTGCAAAAAAGCTGACTGAGGAGGATCTATTGACCTGGAAGGGACCTGTCTGGTACATAAGTCATCTCATTGCTCCCAACCCACACTCTGTTACAACTCCAGTGAGACTCGTCTGGAACAGCAGTCAAAAGTATAAAGGCCAAAGTCTAAATGATCTGCTGTTGAAAGGTCCTGATGTCCTCAATCCAATCCGAGCTGTCCTCCTCAAGTTCCGTCAAGGCTCCTTTGCTGCTCTAGGAGACATCAAAAAAATGTACAATTCTGTCTGGCTTGAGGAGCGAGAGGTCCATCTACACCGGTTCTTGTGGCGTGATTCGGAGGATGAGGAGCTGGGAGAGTACGCAATCACAAGGGTAAACATCGGAGATAAACCAGCAGGTTGTATAGCGCAACTCGCCATGAGAGAGACGGCAAACTTACCTCAATTCAGCCATCTGAAAGATGAATGTCAAGTACTACATGAGCACAGCTATGTAGATGACATATTAACATCCCACAACTGTCGTGAAAGACTTGAGGTAATCACAAAGAATATAGAGTATATTCTGAAAGCAGGAGGATTTGAGCTGAAGCCGTGGGTCTTCTCAGGCCAAAGTAAAGGAGAGGAAAGGAAGGCATCACCAAAGATGATTGCCCTGCCAAACCAACTAAAGGAGGAAGACAACAAGGCACTTGGCCTCGGCTACATCGCGGACGAGGACAAGTTGTACGTCATGGTAAAAATCAACTTCTCAAAGCGGAAGAAAAAAATGAGACTCGGCCATGATTTACTGCTCGAAGAAGTACGAATGAAAACACCAGACCCATTGACAAGACGTGAATTGTTGAGTCAAGTTGCTGGTTTATATGACCCAATCAGCTTGACTACGCCAACAAAACAAAAAGGAACCATCTTGGTTCGAAGAGCATTCCAGGAGGCAAAACCAAGGTGTGACATTGTCAAAGATACATGGGACCTTGCCTTATCTGATGAAATCCACAGAGATGCAGTGGATCTATTTGAGGAGTACGTCCACCTAAGTAAAATAAAGTTCACAAGAGCCCTTACTCCTCCAGATGCTACAACTGAACCCATTGCAGTCACCTTTTCAGACGGCAGCGAAAATTTGTATGGTGCTGTTCTCTACCTACGGTGGAACTACTTCAAGCGAATAACAGTTCGACTAGTGGAGTCAAAAGCAAAACTGACACCTCTAGACCAGAAAGGAGATGCAGTCAAAGCAGAGCTTTGTGGTGCAGTTTTTGCAAGCCGTCTTAAAAAATATTTTGAGCTGCATACGCAGATCAAAGTCAGCCAGTGGTACCATTTGCTGGACAGCCAAACGATTCTTGGAGCCATCCAGCGTGAGAGCTATGGGTTCCGGACTTTCTTTGCTAATAGGATTGGAGAAATTCAAAGCAGCACACGATTACAAGACTGGTGGTGGATCCCTGGACAGCTCAATGTAGCTGACATTGTCACTCGAGGAGCTGGGCCAAAAGAACTTGATGCCAATTCAGAGTGGCAGCAAGGGCCAAAGTTCTTATATCTCCCTGAGGGTGAGTGGCCCATCATGTCAGCAGAAGAGGTGTCTGCGGCTGCCCGAGAAAGCATTAACAACATGCAAAAGAAGTCATTTGTAGCAGTACTCACTAGAGCTCAAGCAAAGAAAAGTATGCAAAGTCCTAAGCGGACATTTCCTGCCGGTGCAACTGTCAAAAACTTGATTGATGAAAGACGCTTTAGTAACCTAATGCGCTTGGTCAAAACTATTGCTTTTGTGTGGAGAGCTACCAGAAAATTTATATTCGGAAACAAGTCCATAAAGACACCAAAGTGGGAGGTGGTGCCAACAAATGGGGTCATCACTGCCACCGAACGTCATGATGCATTCAGGGATATTTGTCACGCTGCCCAAGAGGGGTTGATCCTCCCTGCTACCACCACAGACCGCTTGGTGGTGTACCAAGAGGCAGAGACAGGGTTACTAGTCTGTGGTGGGAGAATTCATGGTTTCAGAGACGACGGCATGGCAGTTCCCCTCCTACCTTCCCATGAGTGGGTCTTTACCTTGTTGGCACGGGAGGCACACAACGACGGTCATGAAGTGGTGGCTCCGACCCTGCTGAAATTGAGGAGAAAAGCTTGGGTCATTCAAGGAAGGAGACTCGCCCAAAACGTGGTGGAAAACTGCCTTATCTGCAAAAAGTACAAAGCAAGAAGGTGCCAACAAATAATGGATGATCTACCTCCTGAAAGAACCTTACCTGCGGCTCAATTTGAGTTCATAGCAGTTGACTTATTTGGACCATACCTTGTCAAAGACGTAATTAAGAAAAGAACCTTGATGAAAGTATGGGGTGTCGTTTTCAGCTGTATGGTCAGTAGGGCTGTTCACATAGACCTGGTAGACACAATGTCAACGGAAAGTTTTTTGATGACATACCAACGGTTCACATCAATTAGAGGACACCCAAGAAAAATCTGGTCTGATCCAGGAACAAACTTCATTGGGGCCAAACCTGTATTGAGAGAGCTATACCAGTTCTTGGAATCTCAAGACAAAGCTGCAATAGAGGAGATATCGGCTCAGAAAGGCACTCAGTGGGAGTGGAAAATTAATCCAGCTGACTCACCTCACCGCAACGGCGCTGCTGAAGCCGCTGTCCGCATAGTCAAGAAGGCATTCCAGAGCTTAGGCACCAAGACTGGTCTTAATTACAATGAGCTCCAGACAGCTCTCCAACTTGCTGCCAACCTCTCCAACGAACGTCCTATAAATGCCCAAGTGCAGAGCGGTGAAGACTGCATTCAATATGTATCGCCCAACACACTTCTCTTGGGACGTGCATCTCCAAATGGTGACATCAGAACATTTGACTTTGCAAGCTACCCTTACAAAAGACTTCGAGAGATGCAACTTCATGTCAACAGATTCTGGAAGTCATGGAGCCAGCTTGCCGGTCCAAACTTATTTGTGAGAAGCAAATGGTACACTTCACAGTGAAACGTCACTGTTGGAGACATTGTTTGTCTGTGTGACCAAAACGCAATATGAGGCCAATTCAAGTTAGGACGGGTCAAGAGTGTCAATCAGGACGCTAAGGGCATTGTCCGAGATGTGGATGTTAAAGTAGTCCAAGGCTCCTGCATCCCTGTGATAAGACACACACCAAGACAGCCTAGGACCAGAACCCTGGAAGAAACTGCCCAGACGACAATCTTGCACAGAGATGTTCGGCGCCTGGTTGTTTTGTTGCCAGTGGAGGAACAAGTCTAGAACTGACATGTAGTTTGCTACAAATGATTCTGCAGTCTTTCCAGGGATTCTGTGGAAAGATCGAGTGGGAGGTGTTCTGGCAAACTACCTGGCTGCTGCTCCTCCCTGTCACTCCTCTTCTTCTTCTTCTTCTTCTTTGGTTTTTAACGGCAGCTTGCATCCATCATTGTTGCACTACTGCCATCTCTTGGTGCTTATATATTAATTTATTTTATCAAATTCTCTTATTGAGTCCAGTATTTTTTTTAAAAACGAAATATCTTTCTTTTCCCTTCATCACTACTCAGCTGAGCAGCGACTTCTTCCAACTTTAGTTCCCTATTATAACCAATTTCCATTCTCAATATTCTCCTATGACCCACATATTTCCTACAATTATTAAAAACATGTTCTATTGTTTCTGCGGCATTACACCAATCACATAAACCAGTAAGATGTTTCCCCATCTTAAAAAGAGTGTTGTTCAATAAACTATGCCCAGTTCTTATTCTATTTATAGTTATCTCCTCCCTCCTATTTATTCCTCTGAGTCTATTAACATCAACTGTATTCTGTATCCTATATAAATGTCTCTCTTTTTTCTCATTATCCCTCTGTCACTCCTCTCTGCTGCTCAGTGAGGAGGCCCAGGTGGGACCAATTATCAATCAAAGCAAGCAGGTTGTCGAGAAGAGTGAGTTTATTATGGATTCAAACCAACAAAAATTAATCAGTACAGGAAAACTTATGAAAGGTAATACCAAAAATATATTAATAACAGTTGTCGAGGTAGAAATATGTCTGGACTTGTCTGGACTTATCCGGACTTGTCTATTATGCAACTTCAGTTATCTCAGTTGTTAAGAATGCGAGCACAGACAAGGCCCTGTAAACGTAGCACTCAGGCGCATACACACACACACATACACACACACACACACACACACACACACACACACACACACACATACATACATAGACACACACACAGACGCACCCTCACGCAAAACATGCAGAGAAGTGCAGAATGATAACTACAAAGGAGCAGAAGGGAGTGGTTGTTTAAAACCTTAGAAAGGCCTATAAAAATATGGTTATGAAGTTAAGATGAATAAGAGAAGTTAACTGTGTCTTAAGTTTAACCGTTAAGAGTTGTGAAAGTCATGAAGAAAGCCACTTCCCAAAAAGCAAGCAGCCACACTCTCAAATTCACATACAAACATTTCTGAGTCCAGAGCAGAAAGCAGAAGGGACAAATGAATACAAAAACTTGTTTTAACTTTTACATGTTTTTAACTAATACAATCAAGTGTGATACATGGTTTTAATTAATGCAATCAAGTGTGATACATGGTTTTAACTAATATAATCATTAAGAGATATGATTTTAACCAACATGATCATTCAATATGTGATTTTATTATAATCAAGATTTAATCATTTTTTAACAAGTGTAATGATCCATGTTACTATGTTTTAAAGGTGGTTTTATGACAAAAGTAGTCTCTTGCAACACATGTTGAGAAGTATAACTTGTGATCACTTTACTGGAAAAAAGTGATGTAACTAAATGACCAGAATTGTGTCACCCTTCTGCCCGCATGACTCAGCCGGCCTCGAGCAAAGAACAAATTCATTTCCTAATAAGGGAACATGTAGCTTCAAGCAGAAATAGAACAGAGCAAAAGGTTTGCCTGGAAACTGACAAAGCCTGCAGACCTAGCCAATCACAGACCTGCTATTCCCCCCCTCCTAGGGAGGAGGTGTGGCCAAGATTTCTATTTAACCGCCCTGTTTCGACAGGACGAGGCTGTCTGTTAAGGAGCTGTCCAGCTGTCATGATGCTGTAGAGTAGCTGTTAAGTTGGAGCAGAGCTGCTCCACTGAAGACCAAGGCGTGGCCCAGATCGACTCGGTGCTGACAAAGAAGGATCATTCGTCCTGGGGAGACTTCTCTTCTTCTTTTCTTAAAAGCTCTGAGGAGGGATTGAAGGGTTTTCAACCCAGACAGCCATGACGAGCCAAACTTGTTTCTTCAGATCAGACTAGCCGTGAGTCAGAGACGAGCTCCAGTCCCTAGGGATTGTAAGAATTGCTTCAGGTTTTCCCTATGAGTCCCCAGGGGCTCTGAGGAAAAGGGATGCCTGCAAGACGTATTGCTGGACCCGGTTTTCAGCTAGATTTAATAATAATATTAATAATAATGAATTCCATTTATAATGCACTTTTCATTAATAAAAATCTCAAAGTGCTACAAAGTGTAATAAAGCAAAGATCAAAATAAAACAAGTGATAAAATCAAATAAAATCAATAATAATATCGACTAAGATCAAAGATAAAATCATGTGGATGCAGATTAGGCTTGCTTAAAAAATAAATAAAATAAAACAAGTGATAAAATCAAGTAAAATCAATAATGATATCAGCTAAGATCAAAGATAAAATCATGTGGAGGCAGAATAGGCTTGCTTAAAAAGAAAGGTCTTTATGCTGCTTTTAAAGTCAACCAGTGACTGTGGAGCTCTCAGGTCGTCAGGGAGGGAGTTCCACAGGCGGGGGGCAGCCACACAGAATGCTCGGTCTCCCATGGTCCTCAACTTGGTCCGAGGAATATGAAGGAAATTACTGTTCTGTGATCGTAGAGACCGGGTGGATGAATATGGTGCAAGAATGTCCTTTAGATAGTCAGGTGAAGTGCCGTGCAAGCATTGATGGGTAATGAGAGCAGTTTTGTACTGAATTCTGTAGGTGACAGGAAGCCAATGGAGGTTATGGAGAATGGGTGTAATATGTTCAAATTTACGAACTCTCAACAGAATCCTTGCTGCACTGTTTTGAATGTATTGAAGTTTCTGAAGGTTTTTGCCAGGGATACCAATAAACAGGGAGTTGCAGTAGTCGAGCCTGGAGGAGACAAAGGCATGGACGAGTTTCTCAGCATCAGGAAAAGTCAGAGATGGGCGAAGTCTGGAGATGTTTCGAAGATGGAAGAAGCAGGTTTTAAACAGATGCTTAATGTGATTTTCAAATGTAAGATGAGAGTCCATTTTTATTCCAAGATTTGTAACAGAGGTGGAGAGGGGGATGTCTTGACCAGAGAAGGAGATTGTTGTTAAAGTTGATGTTTGTATCTGGTGAGGGGTGCCAATCAATATGGCCTCAGTCTTCGAGCAGTTTAATTGAAGAAAATTCTGATTCATCCATGCCTTTATTTCCTCCAGGCAGGCAGAGAGAACAGTGAGTGAAGACGGAGATAGGGATGATGATGATGTTCCAGTCCTGATGTAAAGCTGCGTGTCGTCGGCATAGCAGTGAAAAGAAATGTTGAACTGATTGATAATTTGACCTAAAGGCAGCATGTAGAGGGAAAACAGCAGGGGCCCCAGAACTGACCCCTGAGGGACACCACAGGAGACACCGACTGTCTGGGAAACTGTCTAAATCAAATTAGACTAAATTCGGACAGAGCTATAGCTGATATGGAGTTTAATTATTTTAGTGACTTATTTGCTCGAGGTTGCCTGAGGATACTAAGGGCTTTGGGGAGATACATCCACTGGGTAAGATTCTAATTAAAACTCTAATCCCTAACCCATAAGGTTAGGCGAGAAGATTTTAAGTAAAACTCTAAAACCTGACCCATAAGGTCAGGAGAGACGTGTGATTGCAAAAGACTACTCTAACTCTGATTCTTAAAATCAGATGAGATGGAAATGTGAGAGTGTACTCTAAACTCTAGCTCATAAAGCTGGATGAGGAATTTTCCTATGATTAAGCGCTCTAATTCTGGTCCATAAGACTGGATGGGTATTGTGAGTGTTAACTGTGTGACATCAATGAGACGACTCTCCAAACCTCTCCAGCCTGGACTCCAGAAAAGAACCTTCCTCAAGGACTCCATGCAGATCGAGCAGCTTAACATCGAGTCTGAAGATTGTTTGGTGAATTAATACTTTTTCTTTACCTATAATCATAATAATTAATTGTACTGTTATGCTGTAACGCTGATCCTTCCCTCAAAATAATTAATTAAAATAAACAAAACGTAAAATTCTTGACTTTTATTCATCAACTACTTGTCCATGGAAATGTAAGTTTGGTTCACAAAGATAACATCAAATACTAGGAGGTTTTTAAGGGTTAAACGTTAGCACCTAAGGTTATATTAAAACAATACCCCAGGGTCCAATCACCAGGGACCTCATGTATCAAAGGTGCGTACACACAAAAACCGTGCGTACGTCACTATCCACGCAAAACTCCGTATGTATCAAAACAGAACTGAACGTGGATATGTGCGCATTCCCACGCCAGCTCCAGAGCACGCGTACGCACGTTTCTGTGGTTTTTTGGCGACACTTACAGGTGATTCTGAGAAACTGAAGCCCCACAGTCTGTGGTTGACTTTAAGAGCAGCTTGAAGACCTTTCTTTTCAACCGAGCATACTTTACTCCTCATGATTCTACTTTTGATCTTAGCTGACACTGTTGTTGATTTTAATTGTTTTATTATTTGTTTTATTGACATTTACTTCCGTTGCACCTTGTAGCACTTTGAGATTTTCATTAATGAAAAGTGCGTTATAAATTGAATTCATTATTATTATTAGTATTATTATTAACTGTTCATGATGTGAAAATGATCGTTGTTCACACCAGACACACATGATTAACCCTTAGATGCATAAGTGGGGTCAAAAATGACCCCGAGGGTTGTTATTCTTCAAAAACTCTGAAATTAAAAGTTTTTACTCTTCCATATTCCAGGTATTCCTCATAAAACATGTTTGTGACTTCAAGCCATTTGAATTTTTTTAAATGTTTTTATACATTTTCAGAAATTGCAGTTTTTGTGTCACTACCCCAGTTTTTCATGAGTGGGGTCAAAAATGACCCCAAGCATTTCCTATAGAATCTCAAGGGTTTTCTTTGGGAACCTTTGATTCTTACCAACTGTGACTGTCAAGATACATTTTCTGTCTCATTTACACATCTGAGACATGCAGTCTCACCACAAGGAGGTCAGTTTGACACAGCAGCATACATGTATTATCTTCATTTACCAACTCCATGACTTTACTGTGATAGAATATCATGTTGGTCAACAAAGTAGACACTCTTAGCTAACTACAACATAATTTTAGTACTTAAGCTAGCTAACATTACACTAGTTTAGTAAGCCAGCTGATATTACTGCATTTGTTGTGTAGAGACTCACTGTATTCATAATTCCTTGTAACAAATGCAAACCTGTTAGGTAACCTATTATATAGTATTATATATATATATTATATATAAATTATTTTAAAAATCTGTATGCCTCTTTTAACACCAAGCCACAATTTACTGAGAAGTTGGTCAGGGCCTGCACCTGGGTTTAGCACCATCTCTCCAATAGATGCATGAAAGCAGTTTATCACTGATAGTATATTAGAAGGGCAGCACGGTGGTGCAACTGGTAGAGCTGCTGCCTCTCAGCGAGCAGGTCCCTGGTTCAAATCTGTGGGCCTTTCTGGGTGGAGTTTGCATGTTCTCTCCGTGCATGCGTGGGTTCCCTCCAGGTACTCTGGTTTCCTCCCACAGATCAAAAACATGCATGTTAGGCTGATTGGTAACTCTAAAATTGACCCTGGGTGTGAGTGAGAGAGTGAATGATATGAATGATGAGCTGATACACCCATATGTCCCTCCACGTGCTTTGAGGTCAGAGGATCAGGTACTCTTAATAGTTCCAGAAACTCGCCTTAAGCGCAGGGGTGACAGGGCGTTCTCTGTAGCAGGCCCAAGACTCTGGAACGAGTTACCGCTGCTCATCAAACAGGCCCCCTCCCTCTCGGTTTTCAAATCCCGGTTAAAAACTCACTACTACTCCATCGCTTTCAATGCCAGCTGATTTGTATTGGATCGTTTTATTTATGATCTGCAATGTTTTTATGTTTTTCGTGTTGTACTTCATTGTCTGTGTTGCCTGTTGCGTGTTTGTTTGTCCAGCACTTTGGTGTGGACTTGTTCCTGTTGAAAGTGCTTTATAAATAAAATGGTATGGTATGGTATGAATGGTTGTTTGTCTCTATTTGTGGCCCTGTGATGGACTTGCGACCGGTCCAGGGTGTACCCCGCCCCTCGCACAGTGATTGCTGGACATGGGCACCGGCGACCCCCGTGACCCAAAAATGAAAGAAGTGGGTAAAAGATAATGGATGGATAGTATATTAGAAGAGGTGTTGACATGAACAAACATGGAGGGAAGAATAGTCACAATAAGCAGAGGAAAAGAGTGGAAATCTCTAAGCAAACAGGAGCTCATGGCCTTCATTGGAGTGACCATTCTTGCAGGAAGTGAGAAGAACTGGAATGTACCAATGTGTGTGCTCTTTGGGAGTCTTCTACACAACCCAAGGTACCCTGAACCTACCAACCGACATCACTGAAGCAATTGGAAGATGTGGAGTGACAAAAGTTGCAAACAAGTAACAGGAGAGAGGCACAGAGGACCAACAGAAGAGAAAGGTGCCAGATGTGTCCAAGAAACAAAAATAGCAAAGCCACCAATTGGTGCAGGAAATGCAGTACTACAGTGTGCAATGGTCACACCAAAAGCAAATAGTTTGTGACAACTGCACACAGTGAATAGAGAAAATATGTTTGTGTGGCACATGTGAGTGTAGTGTTCTGGTCGTATGTTCATTCTCTTTTTTTGTCCTTCAGACAGATGAACATTCTAGCAATAATTTTTGGAGATTTTTGATGTTATTTCGTGTGAAAAAAATGATATAAAAAGTTATGAATAAGCATGTTAAATGTAAAATCAGTCTTTTGTTGACCCATATATAATAAATATAATCACCTTTGACCAAAATTAAAGACATCATTTAAATTCATTGCAAAAACACATTGATTCTAATTGGGGTCATTTTTGACCCCACTCGTGGAAGAATGTAGGTATTGGTCATTCATGCATCCTAGGGTTAACAATTATTACATCCATGGACGTAATTAAATAGGACGCAAAAAGGACGTACAAAGTTGTGCAAAAAATACATTTAACAGGAACGGATTCAGCCTTACTGGAGGATATAATAAATAGTGTAACACGCAAAGCATTTATTTATAAACAGATATAATTTTCTGATCTATGATATGGCTTATCAGCCGTTTTCAGGAATAATCCTTTTTCATTTTGGCACTGCTGCGCTCTGGAGCACAACGCAGGAACCATGCACAACGCGTGCAGAAGCAACGATCAAACTGTTCCCGAGCTTTCCAGAGGGCTGGCAGGTCGATCGTGACTGTGCCAGTCCAGTCCACACAAAGCCGGATCACATTCAATTGAATGGTCTCATCCCGAAGGACGCGGGTTCGCGTCCCGGCCACTACACACCTTGGGGTGTCTTTGAGTGCACACCTATTTCTCCAGCTCCCCGAGCGCCTTCTATGGTTGCTCACTGCACCACCTGGTAGGTGGTTGGGTTAAATGCAGAGACGAATTTCGTCTGTGTATGGGAAACATACGCAGATGACAAGATTAGACAATTATTATTATTATTATTATATGATTCCAAAGGCTGTCATGGTCGCGCTTTGGAGCGCGCGCGCACCCTCGCCGGTGTTACACGGCAGTGGAGGTGTTACATAATCTGCGTTTATTGTAGATTTCTCCAAAATGACACGTGAAAGTACACCATATATAACTTGTAGGAGAGCAAAAGATTCACAGACAGACTGCGCACAAAGGCTGCGGCGCGCGCAGCGTTTGGAGACTCCAACATCACGTCATGTCATGAAAACTCTCCAATGAGGCGCACAGACTCGTTTCTTCATATCAGCTATTAAATAAACAAAGATCTATGTTCTACCAAACATCCAAGTAAGTTCCTCTGTGTTTACAGTAATTATGGTAATAAACTCGTGCGCAAAGTTAATATTTTCACTCAGGATGGATGGATGAGCCGGTTGCGCACCAAAGCAGGGTGCGCGCACACACAAATACCGACACACAATCACTCGTTCTTTGCGTGATAAACACATTTTATTACTATTCTTACTTAGGATTTTTTTCCTCACTCATATTATATTAAATTCATTATTTTCCTGAATCTAGAAATCATTTCTGATCGCGCAGGGATCAAACAAACATGTCCTTCACACATGCAGGAAGTAATTTGCATCTGTTTAACATATGTAAATGAAGGCGTGTCAGGGGAGGTGTCTCACGTGCGCTCAGTTCCACGTTGGTTGTGATGTACAAAAGGAATGTGCGTGGATTCCGGTGTACGCACAGTTTGATACATCTGGATTTTTTGTGCGTACACAGTTTTCTGGATTTGACCGTGCGGCACTTTTCAGTAAGAAATCCACGCAAGTCTTTGTACATGAGACCCCTGGATCCTAAAATTTACTGGATCAGTAACAATAGCTAGCTTAAACACGGGGGAAGCCTCCGTTAACACGAGTTGCCTTGTACTAAACTCTCCGGTCCCCGGCTGCTGAGGTGGAGGGAGGAGCAAGGTGTAAAAGGGGTATGGCTTGTGGAAGCTAGGAGGTGAATAGTCCAGATGAATTCTCCCATTAACAGCCTTCAGTCGGAAGCAGTCCCACATAGTTACAGGTAATACCCAAAACTCTGGGACCGGTTCAATAGACCCTGTTAGCAGGTAGGCTGCAGTGAGGGCATGTCACGCACCTTGTGATTACCTCGCTGATTATCAGAAAAGCGAACATGGCGACCACGAAGGGACACTCTTTATGAATAAAGACTCCCAAGAGACAAGGCGTGCGTCAAAGGACTGACAAGCGCCAGAAGAACAACTCCTCTTAGAGTAGAGAAGTTGTAGGCGGCTGGTCTAAGCTATCAGCTAAGTGCCCCTTAATTCCACAGCAGTGGGCGGGGTGAAAAGGGCTTATTCGTGATCTGCTGACCACAGATCGGGAGTAAGATTAGCAGCAGGTCTGTTTTCATCCCAGGTACAGGGACATAAAGTCAGTCGGCTTTGAAAACAGACAAACTCGAGACGACAAAAAACGAAAAATGGCCGAAGACGAGGCACCAACAGGACTGGGGGACCAGTCCACAGTGAACGATCCAACTGGACCAAATCCCGCACCGGTGGGGACAACAAAGACAGAGGATCCGTCCAAAATGAACGATCCGAACCAACAAGAACCGGACACGGAAGGTGAGCCAAAGAATGAGATTCCGATAGAAATAATTCCGTATGGCCAAGGATTCCATACTTGGAATTACAATCTTCAAATAAGATATAGAAGAGGCCACATAAAAGTAGATGATGTGGAGTTAGGGCTCTACCTAGCTAAGGAAGTAGCAGACAATAATAACTTCTGTAGTCCTGGGTTAGTAGAAGGGCGTCAGATAGTGGTAATGAAAGACCCAGGCTTTACGACACATAAAGCTGGCCCCAGAACATGGCTAAAATGGTGGGTACAGCAGCTTGAGGCACCTTATGGCCCAAACATAATAATGTTACACAGTCCCTCGGCCGAGTATGACCCTCTCGTAAAGAGGGTGGCTAAGACGTCAGGGATAGCACATTCTACTGCGACTCCTGATGCAAAAGCAATCAAAATACTCCCCCAGTATGAGGAGGAGTTGACTAGAATGAAGGCATACAAAGTAAAAAGGAAACAAACACCTAGGATGGAACCTGAAAATGACTCCGTAACAGGATCTCCTGAAACTACGGACAATGAACCCGGGGGAAGTGGGACGAAACAAACAGATCCCAAACTAGAAAAGAAAACCCCAGAAGGGCTGAGGCTCACAATTCTCCCATACGGCCATGGTTTTAAGACCTGGCACCGGGACGTTCAGGTGATGTTTAGGGAAAATAACAAAAACATTGAGGAAGAGACCCTACAAAAAAGCCTGGTGAGATACCTAAGGGCAAACAAATAATTTTACTGCTTACCTGACACGCACGGAACCCAAATAATAGTAGTAAAAGACCCGGCAAAGATAACAAGCGGGTGCGATATCAAAGCGTGGCTACAATGGTGGATAAAACAGATTGGGGAAAACAGAAATGGGACTATAGTCTCCATACTCAGTCCATTAGCTGAATATGACCCTCTAGTAAGAAGGGCATCCAAAGAAACCGGGTTAGGCGGATACTTAATAGACCTAAATGTTAAAGCAACCCCGATGAGTAAAGAGTATAAAAAAGAAATAAATAAGATGAGACAATACCGGCAAAAAAGGTATGGAGTAACACGTAATCTGGAGCATGGATCAGACTCCGAAATAAACACACCGGAAGAGTCAGGTGAAGAATCTGAGTCAGGAAAGTAGCCCGTAAGGGAATGAAGTCTAAAGGAAAAGAAAAAGAGTTAGGCATTGAAGTTCTCCTGTATGACCGAGGGTATGAAACCTGGGATCCACGCGTACAGGAAACGTTTAAACAAAACAACCCAAAAACAGATGAAAAAACCTTGCGGAGGAACCTACAAGAACAAATAGAAAAACAGGGTAAGTTTAACTGCACCCATATCAGAAATATAAGTCAAATGGTAGTATGGGTACACCCAATGGGAATAAAGACAAAAACTGAGATCAGACATTGGCTGAGTTGGTGGGCATGTGCGATTGAGCAAACAACTACGAGAGAATTGTTAGTGTTATACAGCCCATCGGAAGAATACGATCCATTAGTGAAAATGGTGGCCAAGCAAATGGGTGTGGGCTGGGTCACTAGCGCTAGGGACATCACAGTGATAGCTGCCTCTAGATATAAGGAGTATAATGAAGAACTAGCGAAACTGGGATGGTACAAACAAATGATAGCAGATCGGGAAAAAGTAATACCAGAAGGGCGAGGCATTAGTGGGCTAGGAGTAGGGCCCATAAGACCAGCTTCAAACCAGGGGCCCAATTAATGGGGCTCCAAATTGAACTTAAGAAATTACAGGGAAACCCTTAATTATGGTACCGACTCAGAATCAAGTGACACGGGAGATGAAGGGAACCACAGATCTCCTGCCACCAGCTCCGAAAGAAAGAAAAGAGCAAAGAAAAACGGTGAACAGTCGGATGCCAGTGACATAGAAAATTGAGCCAATGAAGGACTAACACTCATGGCCAGGGTCCTAGCAGACCGACTAAAAGATGTGCTAAACCCGGCGGGACAGTTAAAACCTCAGCATGAAACTAAACAACCCCAAGTAGGTTCCTTACGAACCTCGGGAGAAACTCGTAAGAAACAGAGCTCTAAGACAAAACATTTTGAACCAGACTCTGAACTCCCTTCGGGATCAGGTAGAACAGGACAAACTCTCTCAGGGTTCCTTAAAGGGGAACTTGAGCGAACCCCAAGAGCAAAACCAAAGAGTAAACAGACTCCCAAACCACAAGAAGAAAAAATCCAATTCTCAAAACCCCTTGGACCAGTACCTGAAGAGGCTCGGGTCCTAAAACTCCTAAATGGGATTAATGTGTATACTTTGTTAGGGAGCCCCTTTGAGTTGGATGGCGATGGGCTGCTAGTATTTACAAAAGACAACTACAAAATCCACAACAAGATTTTCAGAAAGGTCCTATACTCTGCAACTGGACTAGAATACCAGGCAGAGGTAAGACAACTAAGGGCACAAACACAAGTATCAGAGCCAAAAGTGCGCCTCACCAGCGGGGAAAATCTCTTATATTATGCGGTAATACATGTCCCAATTGGAAGCTATAAAGAAGCAAAAAGTAATGAGGGGTATATGAGAGAAATGATAGAGGCCATCGAGAGAGGGATAGCCCAAGCGATCGCGAATAACTTCAGACGGGTAGTAATGACTATAGAAGGGTTACGATCCCACAACCTCCAGTGGGAAATAGCTGAACGGGTCGCTGTTCATACGGCAACTTACTTGGCAAACAATATGCCAAGCGCTGCCCTACTAACAGACATAGTCATAGTGACCCCACCCCATCTGGAGGGAGAACGAAAGAAACGGTTGTTGGCCGAAATATCCCCGCAAGGAAAACAATCTGTCAACAAACATCCAACCATTGAGACAGATGGGGAGAGACCAACAACCTCAGAGGGAGCAGGGCAAAAGAAATCCACCGTAAAAGCTAAAAACACCCACCGAAGGTCAGAACTACTAGAGAACACCCCCACAACAAAAGAATTGAACAGCTCCAACTCCAGAAGGAGGAAGAGTGCAGCTGACACCCCAGAAGGACGAAATGGGGACCAAGTGGTCGCCTCTATGCGAGCATTAAATGAAGGAAACGAAGAGAGCGAGGACGATAACGCACTGGACGATTTAGACCAAGAACCTGTTGAGACCTTAGGTTTAATGGACTCTGAAAGTGACGACAGTGTTAGTCTGAGCTCAATGGAGCAAACTCATCTGACAACAAAGTCCTCGAGGTTCAGACTAAGAAAAGGGCAAAAGAAAGCAGTAGCACTAATAAATCCACATCAAGCGTCAGAACGAATGGCCAGGGACATAACTTGGGGTCCCATACAGACGAAGCGGGGACGTAGTACCTATGTTCCAGAAGCTGGCCAAAGCAACCGTGATATTCCACCAGAGTGGGCCGGAAGATTAGATGAGATGGTGGGATTGACAGTAAAAGCCACCTTGGGAGAATGGGCTAACATTTTGATGATGCCCACCTTTCCCACATTGGCCGCACACCAGGACCTAACCAAAAATTTTAGAACAGCTTACGTGTCAATAGCGCATGATGTGATGCTGAGAAGAATGAAAAAGACTGCTTATGCCAAAGAAACAAATGAGAAAATGAGGGATGAGATATCATCAGAAGATGATGAGGAAGCAACTGGTCAGGAAGAAAATAATCAGGTATACCATAAACCGCCGTCGACCCAAAAACTTAAGAAGGCAGAACAAAGCCGGGTCATCAGCTCAGATGCTGATAGTTATCGTGAGTACAAAATGCTGAAAAACCTAGTAAGGGAAAAAAGACCTGATGAAAAACCCGAAGAATACATAAAAGATGTATGGCCTATGGTGATCAGTTCCACCGAGTGTGATGCAGCTAGGAAGCTGTGGCTGGGTAATGTCACTGCAAACCCAGTGGGCAAAGAGGAGTCAGCTCAGGATCATTTTGAGAGATTGGTTCTAGAGGACATGGATGATGAGGATGCTCAAATTCAACGGGCGAAAGTGCGTATGGATCAAGGCCAACGACTCACGTCAGTCTGGTATCAACTAAAACGAGATGTCCCACCAAAAAGGTATGTTAAGGCCTTAAGAATAGTAACAAAGGGAAGGAAAGGGGAAGTGAAATTCATTTCAATGCACAATGATACCTTAGTCCCCCAGATCGATCAGGCAGTGAAAGCTTATGATCTAGAACAACAGTACTGTACTGGGAGGAAAAGAGGAAAAATGAGACGAAACAAAGCTCAAAACAGCCAAAAACAGCCCCTAGGGCCCCTCAACAACAACAGCAGCAACAATATAGAGGGTCTCCAAGGCAGTCAGAGCCACAATACAGGGAGAGGCCCCAAAGACCACAATCCGAACCACAGTATGAAGAACGGTCTCAGAGGCCCCCGCAAGAGCAACAATACAGAAACCAACAGTCAAGAAGGTTTCAAGCCTCACCTGGGAACGCAACACCTCAGAGAAAGAGCGACTACGTGCCTACAGAAGAATATAATAGAATGACCCCTGAGCAAAGACAGGCCCTCCAGGAATCCCAAAAGAAAAGGGATGGGGGGCCAGCTAAATAATGGCTGATAGGTCGCGGGTCACCCTAGAAGGTGCTTATTGGGATGGGGACGAAATCCACACCAAAGTGGATGGAGAGCCCTATCTGATAGACTCTGGGGCAGAGGTGTCTATGACCCGTAAAAACCTAAAAACAATAGGACACCTAACGGTTCAATTGGCTAATGGAACCGTAGAAAAAATGCCTTATGCATTATGGCACGGGATTGTGTGGATCAAAGGACCATACAATCTAGTAGCAATAACTGATTTGAAATAATTAAGAAAACCACGAAAAGACTGCAGGGCTCTAAACAGACAACTGGATATGCTCAAATCCAGGTTAGTAAAAATAGGACCCACTCATGAAAAACATGAATCAGAAGAATGGTATAAGCCTGTAAATATCCCCGAAATAACAGAACAAAGAGTAAATGAAAGTGACTTCTCCCCGGCGGGGAAAGAGAAGTTAAAACAAATCATCGAGTCGGCCTCAGTGGCCAGATTTAAAAATGATTGTGGAGATTTAGGCCCATCAATTGTACATACAATTGAAGGAGGTGTACATCCACCTGTAAGACAGTACCCTTTGAACCCAGGAGCAGTAGAAGAAATGAACAAAATTGTGAGGGAATTAAGTGCTTTAGGGATTATCAGAGAAGAATCTTATCCCATTACTAACAGCCCCATTCAAGCGGTAAAGAAACCTGAGTCCGCAGGAGGGGGATGGAGACCAGTAATTAATTTTAAAGCACTAAATAGGCGAACGGTAGCAAACCGAGCGAGCCTAATTAACCCTCAAGGTACTCTGAAAACTCTACAAGTGAAAAAGTACAAATCCTGCATTGATTTGGCAAATGGATTCTTCTCTCTCAGACTGGCTAAACAATCACAAGGGAAAACAGCTTTTACCCATCAAGGAAGGAGCTATGTGTGGCAGCGTTTGCCACAGGGGTACAAAAACTCTCCAAATGTGTTTCAGTCAGCCGTAATGGATGTGCTTAAAGACTTGGGTGCAACAGTTTACATCGATGATGTGTTCATCGCGGATGACACAGAGGAGGAACACCTAGAACGGTTGGCAGAAGTGTTGCAACGAGTTACAAAAGCAGGGCTGAAACTTAATCTGAAGAAATGTCAGTTTGGGCAGTTCCAAGTAAACTATTTAGGTTTCCAAGTAACGGCCGATCTGGGACTTTCCGAGGGTTACAGAGAAAAACTTGAGCAAATTCAGCCCCCTGAATCCGAAAACGAGCTACAAAAAATCTTAGGACTGTGCAACTATGTGAGAGATCATGTTCCTAACTACCAGAAATATGCAAAACCCTTGTATGCCTGTCTGAAGAAAAAGGAAGGACAAGATGAAAAGAAAAGCAAACAAGCATGGATTTGGACAGCCGGAAATCAGAAAGATCTAGAAGAACTCAGAGAAAAAATCAAAGAAGCAGTGCGATTAGACCAAGAAGTGTAATGACAAAACTAGTAGCTGAAGTCAGCTGTGAAGATGACAACGCTATGGTATCAGTTAAAAATGAACATGGAGGGCTAGTCACTCTCTGGAGTTACTCGTTAACCTCAGTTGAGAAAAAGTTTCCCCAAGAAGAAAAAGAACTAGCAGTGTTAGCTAGATACTGGGGTACACTGAAAGATCTAGCTCAAGGCCAACCTATCAAAGTCGTAACACAAAGTCAAGTGCACAAATATCTCAGAAAAGGGACAATAGAAAGTACCAAAGCCACGAATTCTCGATGGGGAAGATGGGAGGACATTTTATTAGACCCCGATCTGGAGATAGGACCAACACAACCTGTGAGTAAAAAAGCAAAAAACGAGATGCCCGAAAAACCAAAAACACACGACTGGACTCTCTACACCGACGGATCCAAGAAAGGAACCGATCAGGTAGCACACTGGGGATTTATTCTTAAATTTCAAGGGAACGAGTGCTGCCGTAGGAGGGGGAGAGTGCCAGGAAGTGCGCAAACTGGAGAAGTTACGGCAGTACTCGAAGGATTGCTAGAACTAACTCACAGAAAAGTAAAAACAGCACGAGTAGTGACTGACAGTCATTACAGTGCACAGGCTCTGAATGAAGACTTATCCATTTGGGAAGAAAATGGATTTGAGAGTGCTAAAGGGAAAGTGGTGGCTCATCATGACTTATGGAAGAAAATAGCTGAAATTAGGCTGAACCTGCAATTGGAAGTCGAGCACCAGAGATCCCACACCAGAGAAGGAAAGCACTGGCAGGGTAATGATGAAGTTGATCGTTATGTACAACAGAGAAAAATCGTTTTTGTCGGGATCGAGAAGTGGGAGCAAACCCCCCAAGGTCGGAGGGTCCCACAGAAGTACGTGTCTGAGGTTGTGCGGGACGTGCATGAGAGCTTAGGTCATGCGGGCGTACAACCTACACGTAAGGAATTGGAGCATCAGGAGCTCTGGATTCCCTTAAAACAAATCTGCAAGGTGCTGCTGGACTGTAAAATATGTGGTTAATATAATGCAGGTCGCAGGGGGCACCGAGTGGACGGACAAACTATCAAGAGTACCATACCCTGGGGCAATCAGGAGCTCTGGATTCCCTTAAAACAAATCCGCGAAGTGCTACTGGACTGTAAAATATGTGGTCAATATAATGCAGGTCGCAGGGGGCACCGAGTGGATGGACAAACTATCAAAAGTACCATACCCTGGGGTTCAGTGTGCATGGACGTAGCTGGACCCATGGGAATCACAGGCAAGAAGGGAGAGAAATACCTTATTGTGCTAGTGGACTCCATGTCAGGGTATGTGATAGTGAAACCAGCAAGAAAAGCTAATGGCAACAGTGTTGTTAGCATGCTGGAACAAGTCTGTGGGGCGTTAGGTATTCCAAAAGAATTGAGAACCGATAATGGGACACACTTTCGCAATGCACAAGTAGATCACTGGTGCCAGACTTTTGGGGTAATGCGTGTTTACTCACCTCCCTACACACCCCAAGCTAACGGAGTGGCTGAAAGAGCCATAGGTTTAGTCAAAAATTGGATAGCTAAAAATGCTAATACCAAAGAATGGAGCACTAAAACTGTGGAAATCTCTGAAAACCTCGGGATGGAGGTTGAGGAGCATCAAATGTAGAACCACTAGACTGAGGAACAGCTTCTACCCTGAGGCTGTCAGACTCATGAATAAATAAATAATAAGAATAAACACTGCAAAATGTCACATCATGCTGATACTGATCTGTTTCTTGTTGCTGCGTTCATCTGTGACTATCTGCGTTCATCTGTGACCATCTGCTCATGTTCGTGCTGCTGTTTATAATGATGTTTTTCTACTACATTAGGGCTTAGTGTATTACTAGCTGATGTCTCTCTTAGTTAATCCTAGATGTTATTATTGTTTTTCTCTTGCATTTGTTGTTGGATGTAACTGGGACCCTGTGTACATAATCTCGTTTTCAACACATGTACTACATGCGGTGCAAATGACAATAAATTCTCTCTGACTCTCTGACTCTGACTCTCTGAAATAGGACAGGCCTTGAACGACAGGCGCAGAGCTGATAGGCCCTCCCCTTCAGAGGAGCTTAACCAACGACAGTTCACTACGTAGGAAACTGGGCGGGACTCCAATGATTAAGGGGAACAGTCAGATCCTGACGTCTCATTCAAGGTGGGGCAGAAGGTGTGGGTCAGAGCACAGGATCACCCATCAGCAGTTGCGGTAAGACCCAAATACAACGCCACAGATAGAGTAAAAAGACTTTTAGACAAAAACACGTAGAACTAGTGAAAAAAGGGATCCAAGGAATAGAGCAACTGAAACCAATTCCTAGCTAAGTTGAAACCAGAAACCGGATTATGGCCAGTGAACCAAGCAGCATGCTCCCCTACATTAGAATGGCCACTATATACGGGGGAGTTATCCTACGAAGGACAAGCACAGGGCTCTGGGCAGGAAGGGCCCTGAACACATTGGAATATGCCAAAAAAGGATACCTGTCAACGGAGAATGAAGTTATAAAGTGGAGTGCACTGTATAATCAGTGTGCGATTTGCGCAAAGGCTACTGGTTTGCCCCTGAAATTTGGAGGCCCGGGAAAGAAAAAGCCCCTCAGGCCTAAATCAAATAAATTCGATGTTGAACACTTAAATATAAAGCTAGTAAAAGTAATGAACGCATTTATCTGCGGAGAATGCAAAATTGCTGTTTTGCCTCGAACAATCATTATCACTCAATGGGATATGAGTGGAAAAGGCCCGAAGGATTGTGCCTGTGAATGGGATGGAACCAACGTGAAATACTGCGGAGATTGCCGAACAGACATGCTACGAGCTCGGCTGTTGCACTCTGAGAAAGCAATGGGTTGGCAGATAAGAAAATGCTGCGACCCACTCAAATCCTTCAAAACACAGGTTGACGAAGGAAAATCTGAGGCCCAGAGGCAAGCAGCGACCCTACTGCAGTATGACCGGGGACCTAATGCAAGCCCCTCAGCTCCACCTCTGTATCCAGGTATAGAAGGTCCCAGTGAGGAAGAACAAACTGACTCAAAAGAGAGAAATTGGAACCCTCGAGACCTACTCGAACAATCAGTACAGCAGTCCTGGCCCTATAGCCCTATGATGGGGAGAGTGAAAAACGCCCCTCTCGGCACAACCCAATTCCCATTAGTCTTTAGAGTGTTTCGGGACCCATCAGAAACAGAAGGAGTGGAAATGAACCAGCTCCCCGATGAAATAAACGAAGAAGCTCAGAAAGGAGGTTGGAAAGGTCCCTGGGAGTTAACAACGTGGGCCCAACTGATTGCAGAGGTGGTCTTGAACCAGAGTCTCCCACTAGTAGACCTGCCTGAAGTCCCTTGGGAAGCAGGGGCCAGGCATACAAATCTGTACTAC
The DNA here is from genome assembly GCA_038048925.1 of Garcialebias charrua. Classification (NCBI taxonomy): domain Eukaryota; kingdom Metazoa; phylum Chordata; class Actinopteri; order Cyprinodontiformes; family Rivulidae; genus Garcialebias; species Garcialebias charrua. The sequence continues at coordinate 51,979 of JBBPBX010005891.1, forward strand.
ACTACCACCAGCTTAGATGCGTGGACAGTGCATGGGGCGATATCCAAGCAAAAAACTGCTGAGTATTTAGTCACCCCGGAAGCCTGGGAAAGGTACGGAGTGCTGCAAATTCCCGGAACAGCGGCGCAACGGGTGAACACACCCATCAGGCCAAACTCCACCCAGAGGGTTAGAATTTTCGTGCAGATGATCCTTGCACCATACCTGGGTGTGTACTCAGTCGGAGCCACAGTTCAGCCGATCGAGGACAGCAAAGAAGAAGCAGAAAAGCCTCGATCAAGCAAAGCAGGAAAGAAACAAAGTGGATTAAAAGCTTGGGCCAGCAGAACGTTCCATCGAAAATGGAAGAAAGCGGACAAGTAAAAACCAACCAAAGGGTCACTAGAGTCATCAACGGATCTCATCGCAACAACAGAAAAGGTAGAAAAAAGCTAAGAAATATTATAAGATGCCCCAGTTACATTTGGAAAGGAAAAGCTAATATAAAGTCAGTTAAGTCAGCCGGCATGTGCTGGGTCTTGAACGAACCCAACGGGTATACGCCCTATGGGCCAGGCGAGATAGATTTTCTCCCCAGAACAAAAAGCAACCACGTGAAGAAGTGGTAAATGTATTCCAGAGATCCAGAATTGGGCCTTACGTGCCAGCCATAATTGTTCAAGGTAAATTGGTTAAATTAGACCGACCGAGAAGAGACTTTTCCATCCATTACAATGGGTCATCAAACTATTACAATTCATGTGTAAAGACCTACAGAGAACAAGACCTCACCCGGGCAAAAGATAGGCCCCTCGGGTTAGTCTGGATAAATGATTTTATCGAATTCCCATATAACCCGAGCCCAATGGGGACACCCTGGATTTTCAATGCTGTCCAGATGATAGTACAAGGACTCCAGGTTAAGATCAAATGGGGCCCGAATTATGCAGAGCCCCACCAAACAGAATACTGTGAAATTTCTGTAGGAGATCAAATCATCTGGGCTACAAGTCCAACTTTGCGGATAAAAATCTACAAGAGGGAGTGGGACCCAGAGAAGGTGGTAGTTGAAAATACTAGGCTACCCGTGTGAATGTTGTACGACCGAATCTGGGCCCCTACCCATAGCTGGGAAAATTATCCCCTAAGGCTAGCCTACAGGATGAAAATATCCTACAAAGGACATCCATTAGTCAGTATAACAACACAATTGATCGAAATGGGCAAAGAGTATGATAGATATGCTGCCAAAATGAGATAAAAGGACATGGATCAAATATTATATATTTGGGAGCATGTCGAGGCCTCGGCCCGCAATGATGCACCCTTTGGCCAGTTACAAGGCCCCCAACCTGAACCTTCATGCTGGGGGGTCTCTCAATGGAAATGGGTGTGGCGAGGGCTGAACCCAGACCTACACCACCCCTCACCTCTTTGTGAGGAACTCTATAAAGAAAGGGTTAAGAGGGGAGAGAGAGGAGAAGTTCCACCTGAACCTCCCAAGCGCACGATCAGCCCAGAAACGTGACATCGGATCCTAGCATGTCTGGACCCGATTTACCAACTAAACCCGTAAGAAAGGGATACATTATAGACTCAAAATGGATAGATCAAGACACTGCAAATATTTTGGTTCAATTTGACAAGGTCGGCCCGAAAATACCAGCTCTAAAAACTAACAGAACGCTAAACACGGCCGAAAACATAGTATGGCTCGACAGACCCAAACAGGACTTCTCCTGGAGGAAATGCAGCAAAAACTATTTCTACACCACCAACCAATACACCAGACAGCCCGATTTGGACAAATCTCAAAATGAATATCGCCTGAAGCCAGCATATCTGCCCCGACATGACCCGACTTGTGAACTTCCCCCTAGGCCTTGTCCACCAACCTCACCATGGATATTTAATGTAGTTTACCTGATAGTAGCGGGAGTAAGCATTAAATTAAGATGGGGCCCTAACTATCGGGAGATGTACCAAAGCCGATTCTTTGAACTCTCTGTGGGAGGAATGGTGATCTGGACTACAAGCCCAGCCATGGTAAAAGCAATCCGGGGAAGGGTGCGTAGACCAGAACGATATATTATCGAAAATCAACACCTACCCATAAGAATTCTAAGAACCCGTACAGATACTCCTTATCGTAGAATTACTCCATGGGCTAGAATGGGATATATGATGGGGGTGATGTACAATGAAGAACCCTTGATACTTTTAATAGAAACTCTGACAGCAGAAGGCCCTACCTCAACACAGTACCTTGAGGCACTTTGCAAAGCCCAACGGAAAATAGCACAGGGACCTAATTGGCTACAGAGATGGAGTCTAGAGGGACCCCAACCTAAACCCAGCGAATGGCTGGTGACACAGTGGAAGTGGGTGTGGAAAGGATTGCAACCTGGATTACCACACCCTTCTCCAATATATCTGGAGCTCCTCAAAGACCGAGTGACCACAACTCACAGGCGCTCGAGGAGAAAGCCCCGGTCCAAGAGAAACAGGGACTTCAAAGGCAATCCCCTCAAACATGATTCCTCTGAAGAGAAGGCTGAACTGTAATGATTCAAGCAACGAGGATTCAGATAGCGATGATGATCCACACATGTATGAAAATGACTCACATATCTACGAGGACCTAGCGACCCCTGACCGACCTAAGGACTGTTCATGGATTACGAGAATGGATAAAGCGACTTGTCTACGAATCCTGCTGCGGGTATTCGTAGTGTTAATAGGCTTAATTATGTTGTTGGTTATTTTGTATCAAGCCGGAATCAGACCATGGAGCCTAACGCATGTGAAAGTCTCCCACGGGAGATCCAAGTATGCGAACATGACCTGCTGGGACATCACACGAAAGAACATCTTCATGCCATGGAACCAAAGTGAGAACATTCAAAATCAGACTTTTTCTTGGAACCGAGTGAGAAAAGCAGGCTACCGAGCCTGGAGGAAAAAGCTGAACAACATGCCTGAATGGTACACAGCTGTTGAGGCTGAAAACCTGACCGGTGTGTCCTGGACTATCACTGATCTGCTGGTTTTGCGGGATGGGTTTGTTGTTTGGACAGCAATCTTAGAACAATATGTTAAAAAATCAATGAGATGTAACTGGATCCATCTAGACAAACAACCCCCTGAATGGCAATGTGATCGTGCCTGTCGACCACTACCAGGGTTGGGACATCAAGGTTACTGGGATACAGAAGTGATCCATCCCGTACAACCCAAAGAAGAAGGGGACAGTTGTCAAGCAATTCTCCCTCATTGGGAGTTTTGGGGCAACCTCCACCTGGACTGTGACCAAAGCCTTCCTCTCATCAAAAGAAATTACACTAGGGAAAATCAGAACTTAACCAAAGTCAAAACTATTCACACTGTTAAACACGAGAAAGTGCTTAAAATCAATGCAACCAACCCATGACACAAAGTACGACCTACTGGAACAGTTCCTCCGTGGCGAATACCGTCACCACAGCCCCGAGAAGAACGGGTGCATGTTTTCAGGCGGATTCTATATAGGAGTTGAGAGTACCCTCTCAAGAGAGGATAAAAGGAAGCTAGCAGCAGCTTACTCAGCAGATTGCCACGAAAATAAATACAAGAGACTGAATTTCTGTTATTGGAACCTGTGGAGTGCGTGCAAAACTCAAGATTATTTACCAATAACACCAGTTTGGAATCGGAAACATTATTATTGGAATTGGGCAGCTATATTCCATCCTGCTAATGCTTGGCACGAAAATTGGTTAAATATAACATTACCATGGGTCTGGATAGCCCCTAAGCTACAGCATTTTGAAGGTGATTTTGTAGAAGGGCCCTTTAGACATCACACGGACTTAATGGGGCCATACCTTTCTGACATGTTTGTACAAAAGCTGCCTAAACCAGATGAACTCCTTAATTAATGCACTGAAAGGTGACTTTGACAAAATTGACGTGTGTAGTTGAATGGATTTTCCTTAGCCTTAATAATAGCCCAGTCACGACAAGGGATGCAGTGGAGCATCCCCTAGATCAGACCTGCTCATTACGTCGATCGCGATCGACCGGTCGATCGCAGAGGCATTACTGATCGATCGCAGCGTGACATTATTTTTAAAAAAAATTCCCGCAGCGTGACGTTAAAAAAATTGTCAGCCAATCAAACATCCCGTTACTTGATTGACATACAGGGCAACCAATCAGATGACAACTGAATCTTGAGTTGTATCCTCCCATCACTTGATTGACATACACGGCAACCAATCAGATGAGAGCTTTAGGTCATTACGCATGCAGTTTCTGAAAACAACGGCGCGAAGGTGAAACGCAGCGAAACATACCAAGCTAAAACAATCAGATTTCGGACTGTTCATGGAAAATACGACATGGACTTCCCACCCAAAAGCCAGGTGAGAAAGAGAAAGGTGGAGGAACTAAAATCCCTGTTCGGACAGCAGCAACTTCAAAGCGAAACGCCCCCACCATCTTCCGGGTGAGTGACGCTGTGATGTTTCTCTGCACGCTTAAACATACTGGTTGGGAGTTGACGTGGCTTTATTATTAAAATCATACGAGACACTTTTCATACAGCATAACCTCCTTGACTACTCTCTGTTCTCTGCACGTTTCCCTGTCCCGCAGCGCGAGCGTTTGCAAAACACACTTTCGCGCTGCGTTCAGGGACAGTCTGTAAAATACACCGCTGTAAATCTCCGTACCAAAAGAGCCATTTTTATGCCTTTGTTCACTAAATTAAACGTGTCCGGAGCCATAACAACCTGCTACAGCTGTGGTTATCAACTGGTGGCCTGTGGACCACTTTAGATTTGCTGGAGTTTTTTTTAGAGATGACATTATAAAGTTAAAAAAATATCTAATGATTTTTTAACATTTATTAATTAAAGTAAAAGACCAGATTCTTATAAAGAAGGGGGTGGGGATCAGTTTCTACCATCTTTTTTTTAAATAAATAAAAAAATCTATATTGCTGTCACCATCACCCCATTTGGTCCCTACGGGTTGGTGACCCCTGATTTATTACATGTGTTGTGCAATATTGGCTTATTCAGTTATGCAAGGTACATCAACATAGGTACATTGTACATAAAAAGAATCCTTAATACATTTGAAGATAATTATATGTTTTGCATTTTTGTATTGGGTAGATCTTTTTGACTTGGTTTTTTTATAAGTAGCTCGCATGCTGAAAAAGTGTGAGCACCCCTGCCCTAGATGTAAGCTGTGGGAGACTGAGGTAGCTGTCATGTCTACGTGGCGTTACGATTGTACCGCTCTACATTGCTCCAAGCCTGGCACGAATACCATAAGCGGGATAAGACACGAACCTGGTGGGGATTTCAGGAAGAAGAAATAAAAGAGTGGGTAGTCCCATGCTTGTACCAGTCAAATAATTATTGGATTAGATATCAGTTCTTAGCCACTGTGTATTCCAAAGAGCAGGATGTAAGGGCGAACGCTATATATCGCCCAGACAGGTTTGTTAGCCCTAGGCCATGGAAAATGATCTGTGATAAAAAACAGACAGTATGTGTGATCAGTTTGGCTCGAAGACCTTGCTATGAGTTACCCGGATGGGAAAGCTATTGTGATTCTTATTATGAAGGAGAATACTCGACCCACGAGCCTGAAGTAGTATGGAAGAAATATGGTAATATATGGAGAAGGTCAATGCCTGACGGTGCATCTTGCATTAGTGTCATATTAGGGCACAAACTAAAAACTAGAAAACATCTCCAAGGAGTGATAATCCCCTTTGTATCAGACTCCATGATTGCTCTAGCCGAGGACCATGCAGTAAGGCGCCGCATGTGCCTCGGAGACGAGATACAGGGATATGAATGGGTAGGTCCAAACCAAATCTATTCCAACCTATCTTGTCAGTATCCAGAAGAAAGCTGGAAAGAATGTGGTGATAAAGATAATCTGCATAACAGCGCATGGTATGAGACTGTTAGTTACACCGTAGGCCGCAAGGTTAAAGAGGCCATACATGGAGTTGGAGAAGTGATCAAGGAAGGAGGAAATATAGTTGAAGGGTGGATGCTTGAACTATTCCTTCAGATCTGGCCTTATTTGGCAAGCGTAGTCGGCCTAATAGTTATTACCTTATTAGGACGTGTAATCCTACAAGAAGGTCTTAAAGCCATATGCCGCAAGAGAGGGAGGAGCTCTGAGCCACTCCCACGAGAACCGGGCGCTGGCTCAGAATAAAAAGCCAGAGCCACAAGGAAACAGTCACTTCTCAGCCCTGAAGCAGCAGAGAGCGGTACCCAATGCCTCTTTTCCACCGCTCGGCTCGGTTCGGGTTGGATCGGCTCAGGTCGGCTCAGTTCGGGTTGGGTCACATCTATGTTCTGTTTCCACAGCTTTTTTGTACCCCTTCTGTGGGCGGGGTCCAGAATCCTACTCGTCTTACCACATGGTGGCAGTAGTGTTCCCTCAAGCTATTTACTACAGTACTAGCCACCACTAGAAGAAGAACACAATAAAGGCTTTGACAGAATGTTGTGAAAGAGATGTCATGCTATAATGAGTACCTCATGAGCTGTAATCTTTAAAGCTCCACTGACATCATCTTTTAACTTTCCATAAAATGGCACAACATATATATATATTAAGATTGACCTCTGATCGTTTTTGCTAAAACAATGTTAAATTAATTAGAATTCCTCTCAAAAACAGTTTAAAATTAGCGCCATTTTTTTAACACGATAAATAGGGATTTCGCCGTCGCAGGATGATGACGTCATAACAAGAATTTTCTCTACTGCGCAGCTTGAAAACAATGGAGGAGCTACAAACTCGATCCGTCCAATTTAGCCATTTAAAAGTTAATTTTTTAGCGGATTGTCTTCAGAGAAGCCAAAGTTATTTCCAGTAAACAGCAGGTTATAATGTTTTTCAGCTCCTGCTGGTTTTTGGAGACCTTCACTTCATGAGGTGAGCTGCTGTGTGGAGTTACATGAGCTGCATGTGGACGAGGCAGAAGTAATTCTACAACATGTACATCGTCTCCACAGCACTGAAATGGTAATATATTAGTTAATGTTTCTAATAATTATTCAACATTATTAGTTATTAGTTTGTGTACAAAACAATTTGCACAGGCTCCTGCAGCTGTTGATTATTTTGCTTCAATTTGTCAGCTTTGTTATTTAATCCAGTCAACATGTTTACAATACTTCATATTTATTTTTCTATTTAATTTGGACATCACTTGGTGTTATAGTGGTGTATCATTAAAATGATGGAAATACTGTACATGACATTAGTTTGACCCATTGTCTTAATATACAGTATACTGCATATAATATATACTGTGTGTGTCTGTGTGTTTTATCATCAATTCACAGAAATATCTTCACCTGAAGAGTGGACACAGGTGGTGGAGAACAAACCTTGAAGAGAAACTAGACAGATGTCCACTGCATCCATACACCTGGACATCGTGGAGGAGGAGGGTGTTGGAGTCTGAAGAAGTTCTGATTTTGCAGATTTACAGCTGTAAAGTGTCATTTTTTAGGAGCTGATGAAGTCAAACACCACTTGCTATATTTTTTAAACTCAAATTTTTTTGATAATCTGTTCATAACAGCTCATTACTGTCCTGACAAAACACTGTCCTTAGAAACCACAAAACAGTCACACACACAAACACACACAATTTGAGTTGAACATGTTATATTTACATGCCTATTACATGTATATATAAGTGCATATATACATGTATATGTAAGTGCATATATACATGTATATGTAAGTGCATATATACATGTACTGTATATGCAAATGCATTTAAACATGTAAATGCATATATGTATATATACAAGAATATGCATATATGTACATATGCATAAACATATAGATGTATATATGCATAAACATATACATGTATATATATGCATATACATATAATGTACAGATAGACATATACATGTAAATATAACATGTTCAACTGAAGTTGTGTGTGTTTGTGTGTGTGACCGTTTTGTGGTTTTTAAGGACAGTGTTTTGTCAGGACAGCAATACGCTATACAGTAATCAGACAATCAGATAACAGCTCATTACTGTCCTGACAAAACACTGTCCTTAGAAACCACAAAACAGTCACACACACAAACACACACAATTTGAGTTGAACATGTTATATTTACATGCCTATTACACGTATATGTAAGTGCCTATTTACATGTATGTGTAAGTGCATATATACATGTATATGTAAGTGCATATATACATGTACTGTATATGCAAATGCATTTAAACATGTAAATGCATATATGTATATATACAAGAATATGCATATATGTACATATGCATAAACATATAGATGTATATATGCATAAACATATACATGTATATATATG
>JBBPBX010005891.1:60367-70423 GCA_038048925.1 Garcialebias charrua
ATTATTTATTTTCGTAGTGCACGCACAGGTCTGGAAGAAGTCAAAGCGAAACTACTTTAAATGCAGCAGATTTGATCACTACGTGACAATATTAAAGCGTGGTTGAGCTCAGGAACCCTCGTACTATAAAGTCAGCTATGAAATATATTTTATATCTGTTCATTGAGCTACATTTTAAAGACATAAAGCCGCTCGTGGCGAACCTACTTTAAATGCAGCAGATTTGACCACTACGTGACAATATTAAAGCGTGGTTGAGCTCAGGAACCCTCGTACTATAAAGTCAGCTATGAAATATATTTTATATCTGTTCATTGAGCTACATTTAAAGACACAAAGCCGCCCGCGCGCCGCGTGTTGCTCGTGGCGAACCTGCTTTTTTAAATCCTGCAGTTTTGAGCAATACGTGATTTTATTAAGGACACGTTCAGCTGAAGACCCATCTTTGCTATAAATTTAAAAACAAATAATTGTTTTTACCGTGTTATTCATGTAAAGTCCTGCCGTGATCGCTTCCCAGTCGCTTCCGTGAAAACAGCTCGAGTCTCCTCCTTCCTCCTTCCGGAGCGGGTGAGCTCGCCTCGGCACCCCTCTGAAACCAGCCCAAAAATCTCAGGAAATCTCGCGCGGCTCAGCACGGAATATCCGGTGGGAAAGGATGAAAGGGGGTCTCTGCGACGCACATATGACGTAACATCCGACCCGAGCCGACCGGTGGAAAAGGGGCATTAGAATACTGGAGGACACATTGACCTAATTTCCTTAAATTAATTGTTCAAATTTAACAGTTTACATTAGATACTATTTCTATCTATTTCTAACATGTGATTCTTGACCTGCCATTGTGTATCTGTTCCTCTCAAACCCAACCGGTCGAAGCAGATGACTGCTTGTCCTGAGCCTGGTTCTTCTAAAGGTTTCTTTCTCATGACAGAGTTTTTCCTTTCCACTGTCACCTTCATACTTGTTCAAGATGAGAGTTCTGTGATGGAGTTAAATTCAAAGGAGTCTGCTCCTCAGATACATTGTGTTAACCTATTTTTTACATATATGAACGTTTCTGCTCAGTGTCCTGAGATGACAAGAAAGTTCATGCTCAATCATCCAGGTACCAAATCCAATAATTCTCAGTCGGGTCATCTGGACAGTTTATTTTTTATAGAAACTCTCATCTTGATGATGCCCACTGGATGGAAAACGTTTCTATAAAAAAGAAACTGTCCAGATGACCCGACTGAGAATTATTGGATGTCCTGAGATGACTTCTGTTGTGACTTGGTGCTATATAAATAAACTGAATCGAATTGAATTAATTTGTTAGAAAAGATTGAAGATCTGTAAAAATCTGTAGTTGTGATTTTGTTTGTTTTACAAAGTAGTAAGTTTCAGTGGTTGACCGCAGAGTTGAACAAAGTTCTGGCTAATGGCCCACTTGTACAAGTAGCTATATGCTCCAATGATTACACAATCATGTCTTTATTTTTCCTGTGATACAACAGATGACTGAACACAGTTCTTAGCCTGGAGTTAATGAGGTCCCACCAGAGTCAGCAAGAAGACATTAAAGAGCTGTATTATACAGCCCTCAGATGAAGAATAACTTATCCAATGTCTTTACTTTTTATTTTATCCACAGCATCTCTCCACTGACAGCCCTCCTCACTCTATCTTGTCCTCCATTCTGTGCTCAACACTTCATGAACAAGCCCTGTTTAGCCCCTCTTGTCACCACTGTGCTTAGTCTTTGTCATGGGAAACATCTGATGAGATTCTTTCACATCTGGGTCCGTTTTCTGTCCCACGATTAATTTTACATTAATCTATTTCTTGAGTTCCCAAGCCCATAGATCTATGCAGCTGGGCACATGAACAGAAACAGAACACACACACCTGTACAACTAATGGTATCATCCTCCACCTGACACAAAGAGCTCACCCCTATGTTACTGGTTTTATCATGTCGGTAAGCAAAGAGACGAAAAGCATGATGGTTCTGATCCTCAAGGAGCAGAATAATTTGCTGAGAGGGGGAAGTAGATGATTTGGATGTGAAGATAATTAAATCCTGGCCTGTGAGAGGACTAATGATGAGATTTTCTCAGCACTGGCCAACCCGATCGTTTCATCTCAGCTATGAAAATAGCTCAGACTGTGAATTAAGCTGGCACTTTTTTTCTTCACTCAGCAGTTCACTCCCTCAGAAGAATGTCTTCTGGGACCAAAGGGTGTCCATGTGTGACCCAGGGTGAACCCGATGCTCTGTCTCAGAGTCAGCATAAGGTCTGATGAAGAAAACATCAACATGACCCTGACAGATGTACAGTACTGAGATGAGAGGACTGATGCTGCATCATATAACTTTTATGCAGGAACAGGAAGACTGGTAATCTGGCTCTATGATGTACTGCACATGATCATCATACAGTTTTTTTTTTCTCCTATTACTTAGCTGGGCTCTTTCCCGTGTTCATGAGGAACAGAAACAATGCAAAAAACGTTCATGACATAATGACTCTTTGGGGTCTGCCCCTTTCTTTTTTAATTACCAAATGCTGCTCTTATTTTCAAATACATTGCTTCAAAGAAGAAAACATTTTATTTTCTTCAGCCTTATTAAAACTCAATGAAATAAACATGATTCCTGAACTACTGACTGACATTTTTTTCATCAGATCTGAAGTGTTTCACACAAATGGCTCCAGAAATTTTATTTTTTTATGGTTGGTGGGTTAGCTTTCAACTTCTTTTTATGTGTTTATTCTGTAAAATGTTTAGATTGTATTGACTATAACATTCTGAAGGTTATTTATATCTGGTGCCAATGTTTTCTGATGGGGTGACTGGTGGAGGCAACTGCTATGGCCCCCAATCCCATCATCCTACTTTCTCAAAAACGTATTTTCTTTGTCTTACCATTTCTAACTGGAAACAGCTCTCGAAAATAGTTGTTAAATATAAATGTTTTCATTACAAGCTGTAATTTAATAATGTAGATTTTTCTGAGCAGTGGGGGGGTCAGTGGCTCCACAGGCTTCAGACTATCAGAGGCTGCAGGTTGCATCAGGAAGGACATCTGGCGTAAAACAATAGCAAAATTATGTGCAAGGACTTGTGGCTACCTCGGCACACAGGACCTGCCTGTTTTAAAATTCCTTTGTTTTTTAAATTTAGTTATACTGCATGCCTGCTGCTAGTTGCACCCCAGGGTCCATCACACCTCCACCAAATATAATACAACAGTTTCCGTTTTTTTAAAGCAAGATTGTACACAATATGCTGTACTATACATGTACTAATACTATATTCAGAATGCAGACAATTACTTTTTTGGGGGGTCTTACCCGTGTGACAGCCTGCTCATTTTCAGAGCTGCTCTCATTACTTTTTGTTCTCCCTTGACCCCTCCCATCCTGCCACACTTAAAGACGCACCTGGATCACAGCTGTGAACTCACCTGATTGCTCGTTTGCTCTTCCAGTTTAAAGATGGCAGTTTTTCTCCAGACCTAAAACAATCAACAACTGCCACGATTCTGCCAGTGTTGCGTCCCTGGTTGAACTATTAAAAATAATCCGAGGTTGTGCAATCCCTCGCCTGTTCCCAAAACCCTTCACTTCCTGCTGGAAGTCATCACCATGGACTGAAAAAAAAACCAAACAAAAGGGAAAACGTACATCTACTCCTGTGCGCTCTCCGACGTGAATCCGGAGATCCTGGAAGCGTGTGACGTCACCCAGTTAATTGCTCATGACAAAAACAAAGCAGCTTAAGGATTCCTGACTCTGCTTTGACACTTTCACGAGACCTCTCTTGCTGTGGGGCAGTAAATATATGGGAGCCTTGACCTGTTTGATTGTGGAAGACAAGAAAAGACTTAAGAACTTTTTTTTTGAGGGGGGGATTTGTGTTTATTTTGTTTATGGACATTTAAAAATATAAAAAACCTGAAAGAAAAAAAAGAGAGAAATTATGTGGATGATGTTTTGTTTGTTTTTTGTGTAAAAGAAAAAAGATGTTTTGTTTTTTTGTGTGAAAAAGAAGAAGAAAAAAGAAATGTGTGTGTATATATATTTTGTCATTCAAGGTGTTAAAGGGTCAACACCATTAAAGTGGATGGTCCTTGTGTGACAGGTTTAAGAAAATAATAATACAAAAGTAATTCAAAAGTGTTTATCCTAACTGTCAGGAGGGATACCTGGCTGGCACCCCTTTTTAATAAACCAACTTTTGTAAAACCGTCACATAAAAAATGGCACCCCAGATGGGACAGTTTTTTTGAATGACAACTTTATGATCAGCACTGAAAAATAAATAAATAAATATAAAAATAAAATAATAAAAATAAAATGAGCACAGAAGCAAACAAAATAGATCACCCTCCAATCACTTCCACCCCCCCAAAGGTGATGACCCCTATATGCTCCACAGCATACTCTCTCCTGGACATGGAATTAACCAAGCTGGATTTGATGTTGGATTCCCCTTTGGTACCACAGCCTCCTTCTCAAGCTCAACACAAAACACAGGCTGCACCTGATGTTCCAGAAACGGAGTTAAAAACTGCCATGGAGGAAATAAAAACCAGTGTTAGATGGGAGATGAGCAATATGAGGGACGCAACAATAAAAAGTGTGAAAAAATTAATTCAAGACCATGGACAAGAACAATACAAACGGATGGATGCACAGTTTGAATACCTACTCTCACAAACTAAAGCCTCTTTTGGATGGAGACTGAAACACCATCAGTCTGAGCTACTAGAGGAGTTCAAATCCCTTCTCACCCCAGTTACAGCCAGCATCTCTGCTCTGCAAGAAGAGGTTTCCCGCTTGCAGGGGGAGATTTCAGCATGTCAAATCACCATCAAATCTGTAACAGAGGAAATAGTCACAAAAATCCAACCAGTTCAGACCTGCCATCAGACCACAATAATGGATGACACTGCACAGACAATGTATCAGGGTGTACCAAAATCAATAACATTTACCAACAGACCCCGGATGGAATCTACTGTTCGGCCTGGTATAGCACCAGGTGGCACCACCTTTTTACTAAACAGGAGTCGAGACCAGGGGAAAAGCCCTGTGAAATTATTGTTTCCAACGTATGGAAAATTAGAAGACCCCCCTGATCCTCTACAATATCTGGAACGGTGTGAGGATTATTTGGCTCTAAATTCATTAACAGATGAAGAACTTATGGCTACATTAAGGAATGTGTTGCATGGCACAGCCAGAGACTGGTGGGATGTAGCCAGATACAAGGTTAATACCTGGGCTGATTTTCAAAAGCAGTTTCAGGCCGCTTTTCTCTCTGAGGACTATGAGGACGAGCTGGCAGAACGAGTGAGGACCAGAGTTCAAGGAGAGAATGAGAGCATCAGAGATTTCATATATATGTACCAATCTTTGTGCAGACGCTGGAAACCCCAGATTGAAGATGAGGACATTGTCAAGATGATCCTGAAAAACATAAATCCTACATTGGCCAGCCAGTTAAGGAGTAGCAGAGTAACAACTGTAGATGAACTTGTTCGTCTGGGACAGCAGCTGGAGAGAGACAGAGACAACCAACAACAGTATGAACACAAGAAACAAGTAAAATTACCCCCTAAGCCAGCTGAACATAGACCTCACCATGACAACACAGTACGGCCAAGACAACCAAACTACAACCAAAGTCACAATCGCCCATCTCAACCATTCTGTTGGCGTTGTAAAGACAATCATCCTCCTGCAACCTGTCCACATGCTGGAACCAATCGATCCCATTTACCTTCAAATCCTCCTCAACCGGCTAGCAGTCCATCACACATCTCATCAGCTCCAAGCCCAGCGACTCTTGGGTCTCTCACAAACTCTGGATTTCCTAGTGAACACTGTCCTTCTGCCACATCCTCAACAAATTCACTACCAAACCAGTTGATAGTTCCTATCAGCATACATTCCTGGAAAGGACCTGCAATTTTGGACACGGGTTCCTCTTATACACTGCTAAATGAGAAGGTGTGGAATGAACTAAATGGAGAACTTAAACCTTGGACGAGAGGACCTTTATATTTAGCAGATGGAGAAGGACGACAACCTTTGGGATGGAGTGAGATCACCATTAGCTTACAAAACCAGTCCATAGACTTACCTTGTGTTATCCTGTCTGCTCATCACCTCACGTTCCCTGCAGTCATTGGACTTAATTTCATTTCCCTCTCTGGTCTGCAGTTTGATGTTTCTGAAAAACGTTACTGGTTCAAGTTCAACAGAAAACAACAATACAGTTTTCTAAAAGAATCTGCTTCCTGGTCAAATGAACCTCATCAACAGCTTGCCTTTTTCTCAGCAATCGCTGAGCTTCGACGAGTTGCCGATGTTAACCAGACAAGGGCCAAACAAAGACAAAAACGAAACTATGATCGTGGAAGAAGAGATGGTGACTTCGCAGAGAAAGATAGGGTGTGGTTCCGTTCTCACCCCTTGTCCAAATCCAACCAGTCATACACAGCCAAACTTGCCCCACGATGGAAGGGTCCTATCGTATAACAAGAAGGACTGGCCCTATCAATTATGAGATTGTGTTGGAGGACACTGGTGAAGACCTTCGTGTGGTTCATATATCACAACTCAAACCTTGCTATCCTACAGCAGAAGAAGTGGACAAAGCACAGCGCCAAAAAATTTCTGGACGTATTTAATGAAGAAAGTGACGAAGAAGATTTCCATGGTTTCCCTTCTTCTCCTGACTTATTGGCAAAATAATTGTGGTATTGAAGAGTATGAAAAATGTGTGTGAAATCGAATTGTAACTTATATTCTCCCTTACTAGTTCGGGACCTCTCAAGGGGGGGGGATGTGTGACAGCCTGCTCATTTTCAGAGCTGCTCTCATTACTTTTTGTTCTCCCTTGACCCCTCCCATCCTGCCACACTTAAAGACGCACCTGGATCACAGCTGTGAACTCACCTGATTGCTCGTTTGCTCTTCCAGTTTAAAGATGGCAGTTTTTCTCCAGACCTAAAACAATCAACAACTGCCACGATTCTGCCAGTGTTGCGTCCCTGGTTGAACTATTAAAAATAATCCGAGGTTGTGCAATCCCTCGCCTGTTCCCAAAACCCTTCACTTCCTGCTGGAAGTCATCACCATGGACTGAAAAAAAAACCAAACAAAAGGGAAAACGTACATCTACTCCTGTGCGCTCTCCGACGTGAATCCGGAGATCCTGGAAGCGTGTGACGTCACCCAGTTAATTGCTCATGACAAAAACAAAAACAAAGCAGCTTAAGGATTCCTGACTCTGCTTTGACACTTTCACGAGACCTCTCTTGCTGTGGGGCAGTAAATATATGGGAGCCTTGACCTGTTTGATTGTGGAAGACAAGAAAAGACTTAAGAACTTTTTTTTTGAGGGGGGGATTTGTGTTTATTTTGTTTATGGACATTTAAAAATATAAAAAACCTGAAAGAAAAAAAAGAGAGAAATTATGTGGATGATGTTTTGTTTGTTTTTTGTGTAAAAGAAAAAAGATGTTTTGTTTTTTTGTGTGAAAAAGAAGAAGAAAAAAGAAATGTGTGTGTATATATATTTTGTCATTCAAGGTGTTAAAGGGTCAACACCATTAAAGTGGATGGTCCTTGTGTGACAGGTTTAAGAAAATAATAATACAAAAGTAATTCAAAAGTGTTTATCCTAACTGTCAGGAGGGATACCTGGCTGGCACCCCTTTTTAATAAACCAACTTTTGTAAAACCGTCACACCCTTAAGCCCTCCTAGTTGGTGTTCATTGGAACTATTACCTTATACTTTAATTTACTACCCTGTTACAGTTGGTGGGGCGTCACGTTATGTCCTGCATTTTTGATTCAAGTTTTGATTGGTAGATGTGTAGCCAAGCTGAAGTCTCAGACAGCTTGGATAATCCATCCATCATCATCTTTTACACACTTCTTCCATTTTGGGTCATGGGGGTGGCCGGTGCCCATATCCAGCAATCACTGTGCGAGTGGCGTGGTGCACCCTGGACAGGTCGCAAGTCCATCACAGGGCCAGCCTGATTAATAATACAAAAGTATTTTTCTGGTTTTACACAAACAATTCAAGAGTTGCTAATATATTTGACTAGCATGAGCAATGTCAGCCTCTTTAGCAGTACCAGAGAAAGCAAACCAAAATGCCTTACTCTGGAGATGATGTGCAGAACCCAAAAGTATTTTGTGGCAGTAAGACCTACCTGTATATCATTCTAATGAGGTAATTCAAAATATAAATAAACTAAAATTTTTTCAAAATGTTTATTCATTTTACATTTAAAATAACAAAAGAAAAAATATAAAACCATTTCACTTATTATATGAAAAGAAAACATAAAATGAAAGGTGGCAGAAAGAAGAACAATCCTTATTAGCACTTTGAGATTTTCATTAATGAAAAATGAAAAAACTAGTTTTGTACCATGGTTTTGCAAAAATCTCAGTTCCCTTAAGACTGTAACAGCTTTTTCTCTTAACAAAATGCATTCGAACATTTGAAGGCAGTGTGTTATTATGAGCTCTATACATTACTAATAAAATATTATAGTCCACCAAATCATAAAACTTTAGTAATTTGAGCTGGTGAAATAATATATTTGATGGATGACAGTAAGGCTTTCTTGTAATAATTCTCACAGCTCTTTTTTGTAAAATAAAAATAGGCTTTGTTATAGTTTTTTTTCATTCATTCATTCAACCTTTATTTAGTCAGGTAAATCTTATTGAGCCTCGTGGGCTCATTCACGAAAGCGACCTGCTAAAACTAAAGAACGATGAAGAGCAATGGTAGAATTTCCTTAAACAATAAACAATAGAAAAACAAAAGAGAGAAAAAACAAAAGAGAGAAATACATTTTTTTAAACAAAGTATCAAAAAACTAGCAAAACATTATAAGGTAGATGTATAAAATCAAAGATTATTTTGAGTTAGTTAGTTAGAGTTTAGCATGCTTTCCCCCAAACTTCAACACAATAAAATAAATATGTGCAAAAAAAAAACTATAAAAAACACTGTTGATCAACCATGGATGACAAAAGGATTGTTAAATGCATGTACAAAAAAGAACTATTTATACTCATCTTTTTTGAGATCAAGAATACAAGAGGCTGAAAATAAATTTAAGAAGTACCAAAACAAACTAGTTGAGATCATAAGGAAACAAAATAGAGAATATTATAGTCAGTTGTTACTTAAAGGTAGTGGTGATATGAGGGCAACATGGCAAGTAATTTGATTTGATTTGATGTTTATTCATTCATTTTAAAAGAACAATACAAAACAGTTTAATCAGATACAAGAATACAAGTAGGATAAAATGAAAGGAGCAGAAAGAAGATGAAATCTTATTATATCTGCCCCTTATTTCATAGTTTGTTCAAACAATGATAACCTTCAAACTACATCACAAAATGAATAACTCTACTTAATTTTTCTAACTGTAATACATAAACACACTAAGCTACATCATAAGTACAACATAAGTGTAATACACAAACACACTAAGCTACATCATATATAGTTTGACCTTTTTCTTAAATGTATACATTGATTTTGCATTTTTAACATCACTCTCCAGAGCATTCCACAATCGAACTCCCTGAATTGAGGTAGACCGTCCCTTTAAGCTGGTTCTGAATTGTGGTTTGATGAATATCTCTGTCCCTTTGAGATTGTAATAACTTTGTCTTTTTATAAAATTTCTTTGGATATTTAAAGGTAATGTGTTATTATGAGCCCTATACATAACTGATAAAATACTATATTCTACCAATTCCTGGAATTTCAATAAATTTAGCTGAAGAAACAAGGTGTTTGATGGGTGACTGAAATGTTTTCTGGTGATTACTCTTACAGCTCTCTTTTGTAAAATAAAAACAGGCTTTGTAATTGTTTTGCACACTTTTCCCCAAACCTCAATACAATAGATTAAATGTGGAACAATGATTGTGTTATACAACATATAGTCAGAGTCAGTCAGAGTCAGAGTACTTTTATTAACATTGCACAAGTTTGCACCAGTACAGCGTGAA
>JBBPBX010005892.1:0-26702 GCA_038048925.1 Garcialebias charrua
GAGGGCCTGTCTTTGCTCAGGGGTCATTCTATTATATTCTTCTGTAGGCACGTAATCGCTCTTTCTCTGAGGTGTTGCGTTTCCAGGTGAGGCTTGAAACCTTCTTTGCTGTTGGTTTCTGTACTGTTGTTCTTGCGGGGGCCTCTGAGACCGTTCTCCATACTGTGGTTCTGATTGTGGTCTTTGGGGCCTTTCCCTGTATTGTGGCTCTGACTGCCTTGGAGACCCTCTATATTGTTGTTGCTGCTGTTGTTGAGGGGCCCTAGGGGCCGCTTTCGGCTGTTTTGAGTTTTGTTTTGTCTCATTTTTCCTCTTTTCCTCCCAGTACTGTTGTTCTAGATCATAAGCTTTCACTGCCTGATCGATCTGGGGGACTAAAGTATCATTGGGCATTGAAATGAATTTCACTTCACCTTTCCTACCCTTTGTTACTACTCTTAAAGCCTTAACATACCTTTTTGGCGGGACACTTTGTTTTAGTTGATACCAGACTGATGTGAGGTGTTGGCCTTGATCCATGCGTACTTTTGCCCGTTGAATTTGAGCATCCTCGTCGTCCATGTCCTCAAGTACCAATCTCTCAAAATGATCTTGAGCTGTCTCCTCTTTGCCCACTGGGTTTGCAGTGACATTACCCAGCCACAGTTTTCTGGCTGCGTCACACTCGGTGGAACTAATTACCATAGGCCATACATCTTTTATGTATTCTTCGGGTTTTTCATCAGGTCTTTTTTCCCTTACTAAGTTTTTCAGCATTTTGTACTCACGATAACTATCAGCTTCTGAGCTGATGGTTCGGTTCTGTTCCGCCCTCTTAGATTTTTGGTCTGACTGAGGTTCGTGGTATACCTGATTACTTTCTTCCTGACCAGTTGCCTCTTCATCACTCTCTGATATCTCATCCCTCATTTTCTCGTTTGTTTCTCTGGCATATTTGTATGCAGTCTTTCTCATTCTTCTCAGCATCACATCGTGCGCTATTGACACGTAAGCTGTTCTAAAATTTTCGGTTAGGTCTTGGTGAGCGGCCAACGTGGGGAACATGGGCATCATCAAAATGTTAGCCCATTCTCCCAAGGTGGCTTTTACTGTCAATCCCACCATCTCCTCTAATTTATCGGCCCATGCTGTTGGAATATCACGGTGGCTTTGGCCGGCCTCAGGAACATATGTACTACGTCCCTGCTTTGTCTGTATGAGACCCCAAGTTGGGTCCCTAGCTATTCTTTCTGATGCTTGTTGTGGATCTATTAGTGGTACTGTTTTCTTTTGCCCCTTCCTTAGTCCAAACCTCAATGACTTTTTTGGTAGATGAGTTTGCTCCATTGAGCTCAGGCTAACACTATCGTCACTTTCAAAGTTCATTAAACTTAGGTCCTCATCAGATTCTTGGTTTACTCCTTCTTGTATGTGTTCATCCCCGATCTTTGCGTTTCCTGCATTTAGAGCTTGTATTGCGGTGACTACCTGATGTCCAGTTCGTCCTTCTGAAGTGTCTGCTCCACTCCTCCTGATTCTGGAGTTGGAGCTGCTCAACTCTTTCCCTTTGGGGGTGTTCTCAATCAGTGTTAACCTTTGGTGGGTGTCTTTCGCGGTGGATTTCTTTTGTCCTGTGTCCCCTGAGGTACCTGGTACCTCCCCATCATTCATTTCAGTGTTCTTGGGTTGTTTGTTGACGGATTGTTTCCCTAGCGGGGACATTTCGGCCAACAACCGTTTCTTTCGTTCTTCCTCCAGGTGGGGTGGGGTCACTATGACTATTTCTTTTAGCAAGGTAGCGCTTGGCATACTGCTTGCCAAGTAAGTCATCGTATGAACAGCAACTCGTTCGGCTATTTCCCACTGGAGGTTTTCAGATCGTAACCCTTCGGTTGTCGTTACTACTCGTCTGAAGTTTTTCGCGAGCGCTTGGGCCATTCCTTGCTCGAGGGCCTTTATCATTTCTCTCATATACCCCTCGTTACTATCTGCTTTTTTGTAGCTTCTAATTGGGACATGTATTATAGCATAATACAAGAGATTCCCTCCGCTCGTTAAGCGCACTTTTGACTCTGATTCTTGTGTTCGTGTCATCAACTCTCTTACTCATTCTCATATTGGGGTCCAGCTGCAGTGTTCAGGACCTTTCTGAAAGTTTTGTTATGGATTTTACAGTTATTTTTGGTGAATACCAGCAGCCCATCGCCCTCCATTGTGAAGGCGCTTCCTACCAAACTACATACCTTGATCCCATTTTGGAGTTTTAAGACCCGAGCTTCGTCAGGTAATGGGCCGAGGGGTTTTGAGAATTGGATTGTCTCTTTGGGTTGCTTGCGAGGAGATTTACTCCTTGGTTTTGCTTTTGGGGCTTGTCCTGGCTCTTCCCCGGGAAATTCCGAAAAAATTTGTCTCACCTTACCTAATCTGGGAGGGAGTTCAAAGTCTTGGTCATGATGTTTTGTCTTAGCACTAGATTTCTTATGAATTTCTCCCGAGGTTCATAAGGAACCTGCTAGGGGTTGTTCAGTCCCATCCTGGGGTTTTAACTGCCCTTGTGGGTTATGTATATCCGTTTTTTTCTACGGGGTTTACGTTCAAGAATTCGGCTAACTGTTTTGCCAGGGCTCGGGTCATAATTTTGAATCCCTTACCGGTATTGTCATCTGACTCACCAGGATTTGAATCTCTGTTGTCTTCCCTTGGTCTTTCCTTTCTTTCGGGGCTGGTGGCCGGAGATCTGTGGTTCCCTTCAGTTTCCGTTTCACTTGTCAGTACCATAAGTGAGGGTATCTCTGTAATTTCCTGAGTTCCCCTTGGAACCCCATGAACTGGGACCCTGGTTTGAGGCTGGTTTTATGGCCACGCAGCCCAGTCCACTGCTGCCTCGCTCTTTTGGTGTTATTTTTTTCCCGATCTTTTATCATTTGCTTGTACCGCCTGAGTTTATCCAGTTCTTCAGTATACTCTTTAAATCTAGAGGCCGCTTTTACCGTGCTGTCCTCAGCGCTAGTGACCCAGCCCACACCCATTTCGTTGGCCACCATTTTTACTAGTGGATCGTATTCTGCTGATGGGCTGTATAACAGTAACACCTCTCCTGTAGTGGTTTCCCCAATCACTTGATTTCGGTTTTTGTTTTTACTTCTATCGGGTGTGCCCATACTACCATTTGACTTAAATGTCCGACGTGGGTGCAGTTAAACTCACCCAGTTTCTCGATTTGTTCGTGCAGGTTTTTCAGCAAGGTTTTCTCACCTATTTTCGGGTTGTTTCGTTTGAACGTTTCTTGTATGAATGGGTCCCAGGTTTCATACCCTCGGCCATACAGGAGGACTGAGAGACCTGGTTCTTTTCCTTTTTCTATAACTTTTGTTCTCTTTTGAGCAACGGGCTTCCTTTCTGGCCCAGATTCTTTCCCTGACTCCTCCGGAGTGTTTATTTCGGATTCTGATCCATGCTCCGGGTTACGTGTTACCCCATATCTTTTTTGCCGGTATTGTCTCAACTTATGTATTTCTTCTCTATACGCTTTACTCATCGGGGTTGCTTTAACATTTAAGTCTATCAAGTATATGCCTAACCCGGTTTCTTTGGATACCCTCTTTACTAGAGGGTCATAATCAGCTGATGGACTGAGTATGGAGAATATAGTCCCTTTTCTGCTCTCTCCAATCTGTTTTATCCACCATTGTAGCCACGCTTGGATGTCGCACCTGCTTGTTATCTTTGCCGGGTCTTTTACTACTATTATTTGGGTTCCGTGCGTGTCCGGTAAGCAGTAAAATTCTTTGTTTGCCCTTAGGTATCTCACCAGGCTTTGCTGTAGGGTCACTTCCTCAACGTTTTGGTTATGTTCCCTAAACATCACCTGAACGTCCCGGTGCCAGGTCTTAAAGCCATGGCCGTAAGGGAGAATTATAAGCCTTGGCCCTTCTGGTGTTTTCTTATCTGGTTGGGGATCTGTTTGTTCTATTTTCTTTTTCCCGAGTTCGTCGTCCGTAGTTTCAGGAGATCCTGTCACGGAATCATTTCCAGGTTCCATCCTAGGTATTTGTTTCCTTTTTACTTTGTAAGCCTTCATTTTAGTCAACTCCTCCTCGTACTGTGGGAGTATTTTGATTGCTTTTGCCTCAGGAGATACGGGGGAACAGGCTATCCCCGATGCCTTAGCCACCCTCTTTACGAGAGGGTCATACTCGGCCGAGGGACTGTGTAACATTATTATGTTTAGGCCATAAGGGGCCTCAAGCTGCTGTGCCCACCATTTTAGCCATGTTCTGGGGCCAGCTGTACGTGTCATAAAGCCTGGGTCTTTTATTACCATTATCTGACGGCCTTCTACTAACCCAGGACTACAGAAGATACCATTGTCTGCTACTTCCTTGGCAAGGTAGAGCCCTAACTCCACCTCACCTACTTTTATGTGGCCTCTTCTATATCTTATTTGAAGATTGTAATTCCAAGTATGGAATCCTTGGCCATACGGAATTATTTCTATCGGAATCTCATTCTCTGGCTCACCTCCTGTGTCCGGTTCTTGTCGGTTCGGATCGTCCACTTTGGACGGGTCCTCAGTCTTTGTCGTTTCCGCTGGTGCGGGTTTTGGTCCAGTTGGATCGTTTTCTGTGGACTGGTCCTCCAGTCCTATTGGTGCCGGACTTTCGGCCATTGTTCGTTTTTGTCGTCTCGAGTTTGTCCGTTTTCAAAGCCGACTGACTTTATGTCCCTGTACCTGGGATGAAAACCGACCTGCTGCTAATCTTACTCCCGATCTATGGTCAGTAGATCACGAATAAGCCCTTTTTACCCCGCCCACTGCTGTGGAATTAAGGGGCACTTAGCTGATAGCTTAGACCAGCCGACTACAACTTCTCTACTCTAAGAGGAGTTGTTCTTCTGGCGCTTGTCAGTCCTTTGACGCACGCCTTGTCTCTTGGGAGTCTTTATTCATAAAGAGGGTCCCTTCGTGGTCGCCATGTTTGCTTTCCTAGATCAGCGAGGTAATCACAAGGTGCGTGACACGCCCTCACTGCAGCCTACCTGCTAACAGGGTCTATTGAACCGGTCCCGGAGTTTGGGTATTACCTTGAACTACGTGGGACAGCTTCCGACTGAAGGCTGTCGATGGGAGAATTCATCTGGACTATTCACCTCCTAGCTTCCACAAGCCACACCCCTTTTTCACCTTGCTCCTCCCTCCACCTCAGCAGCCGGGGACCGGAGGGTTTAGTACAAGGCAACTCGTGTTAACGGAGGCTTCTCCCGTGTTTAAGCTCGCTATTGTTACTGATCCAGTTAATTTTAGGATCCAGGAGATCGGACCCTGGGGTATTGTTTTAATATAACCTTAGGTGCTAATGCTTAACCTTTAAAAACCTCCTAATATTTGATGTTATCTTTGTGAACCAAACTTACATTTCCATGGACAAGTGGGTGATGAATAAAAGTCAAGAATTTTACGTTTTGTTTATTTTAATTAATTATTTTGCAGGGAAGGATCAGCGTTACAGCATAACAGTACAATTAATTATTACGATTATAGGTAAAGGAAAAGTATTAATTCACCAAACAATCTTAAGACTCGATGTTAAGCTGCTCGATCTGCAGGGAGTCCTTGAGGAAGGTTCTTTTCTGGAGTCCAGGCTGGAGAGGCTCGGAGGGTCGTCTCATTGATGTCACTCAGTTAACACTCCCAATACCCATCCAGTCTTATGGACCAGAATTAGAGCGATTAATCATAAGAAAATTCCTCATCCAGCTTTATGAGCTAGAGTTTAGAGTACACTCTCACATTTCCATCTCATCTGATTTTAAGAATCAGAGTTAGAGTAGTCTTTTGCAATCACACATCTCTCCTGACCTTAGGGATCAGGGTTTAGAGTTTTACTCAAAATCTCACCCAGTGGATGTATCTCCCCAGAGCCCTCCGTATTATCAAGCAACCTCGAGCAATTAAGTCTCTAAGATAATTGAATTGTCTATTTGCTTCCGCTCTATCCGCATTTAATTTAATTTGATTTAAATCTAGCTGAAAACCGGGTTCAGGAAGGCGTCTTGCAGGCATCCCTTTCCTCCTCAAAGTCTCTGGAGACCGAGAGGGAAAACCTGAAGCAGTCTCTCCAGTCCCTGGGGACTGAAGCTCACCTCTGACTCCCTGCTGGTCTGATCTGAAGAAACAAGTTTTGCATCGTCCTGGCTGTCTGGGTAAAAACTATCCAGTCCTTCCTCAAAGCTTGAGAATGAAAGAAAAGGAGTCTCTCCCCAGGACGCTTGCTTCCTCCTGTCAGCACAGAGTCGATCTGAACCACGCTTTGGGTCTTCAGTGGAGCAGGTCAGCTCCAGTTACTCGATGTCTGATGTGCAGCTCCTCGACCGCATCATGACAACTTCGGACAGCCTACTCCTGACAGCCCGGTTCTGAAGGAACAGGGCGGTTAAATATAAATCTTAGTCCCGCCTTCTCCCTAGGAGGAGGGGGATTGCTAGTCTATGATTGGCTGGATCTGCTTGCTTTGTCAGTATCTGGGCAAAGCTGCAGATCTGTTCTATTCTTGCAACCTTTGCTTGAAGCTACATGTTCCCTTATTAGGAAATGAATTTGCTCTTTTTGCTCGAGGCTGAATGATTCACCAGGGCCGGAGGTTGACACAACTCTGGTCAGTTAGTTACATCACTTTTTCCAGTAAAATGTTTGCAAGTTATACTTTTCAACATGTGTGTTTTGCAAGAGACCACTTTTGTCACAAAACCATCTTTGAAACATAGTAACACATCATTACAATTGTTATTATAAAAATGATTCTCTCTGTCATAACAACATCACAGTAAATGATTATATTGGTTACAACCATATCTCACTTATATTAAGTAAAACACATCTCTCTTGATTATTTTAGTTAAAACACATCTACCATGATTATTGGTAAAAATCATATATCTCATGATCGTATTGATTAGAACAAGTTACTATTAAAACCAATCAAAGTTAAACCAGGTTCAGATAAAAACATATTAAAGTTAGAACAAGTCTTTGGCTTCATGTTTCCTCCCTTCTGCTTTCTGCTTAGTTCAAGAATGTTCGTGTATGAATTTGAGAATGTGGCTGCTTGCTTTTAGGAAGTGACTTTCTTCATGCCTTTCACAACTCTTAACTGTTAAACTTAAGACACAGTTAACTTCTCTTATTTACCTTAACTTTATGACTACAGTTTCTATTATTCAGAATTTATAGGCTTTTCTAAGGTTTAAAACAATTATTCTTTTCTGGTCCTTTGCAGTTCTCCTCCTGTGCTCACTCTAGCCGTTTACGCATTGGCCGGCCCTCCCCGGCTCTCCCAGCTTCTAACCCGGGTTCGGCGTCTTCGCATTTACCTTTTCCGCCCGGGATCCACCCTTGTTCTGGAACCATCTTCACCGTGGTTCTTATCGGGCCGAGCCCGACAGAGCCAGTTTCAGCTCTCATTTGATTCGTTGTTTGCAGCAGGGGCGGGACTCATTCAAACAACCTCAGCGCGAGGGTTGAATTTCATTCAAATTTAACTACAGAAACGAGAAACCCCTAAAACAATTGTTAGCTGAATTAGTGTTTCTGAGTTAAATTTTTGTTAATAACTGATCACAAATCAGCTTATGTTACAACGTAAATAACACGAAGCGCACACCCATTTCCGCCTTTCAGCGCGACCTGAATGTCATTAAACAGCATTAAACAATAACTAATATTGTCTAACTGTTGCGCGCAGCCAGGGTTTTAAAATATAACGAATAATCTCTAACTTTTACGTGCAGCTAAAATGTCAGGAGGAGTGATTGCTATATGGGCAAGTTGGACACCTGAAAATTCAGTCCGTTCGGATAGCTCAACGAGTTAATGCGTTATCGTTTTGACCGGGAGAAGTGGGTTCGCTTCCAGCCTGGGACAAAGTTATTTTACTTTTTTTTTCTCTTTATTCACATTTTCTTTTAAATAAAAAGGAGTTTGTTTGGTTAACAAACTCCTTTTGGCCAATGCGTAAACGGCTTCTGTCTGTCTGTGTGAGCGTGCGTCTGTGTGTGTGTGTGTATGTGTGTGTGTGTGTGTGTGTGTGAGTGCTGCTTTTACAGGGCCTCGACTGTGCTCACATTCTTACAGATGAGATAACTGAGGTCTCATACTGGACAAGTCCAGACAAGTCCTGACAAGTCCTGACATGTTTCTGCCTCGACGACTGTCATTAATATATTTTGGCTTTACATTTCATGAGTTTTCCTGTATTGATTAATTGTTGTTGGTTTTTGGGTCCATAATAAACTCACTCTCCTTGACAATGCTTACGAAAAGCAGGCCAAAACCATGATGCTGCCACTACCATGTTTGACAGTGGGGATGGTGTGTTCAGGGTGATGAGCTGTGTTGCTGTTATGCCAAACATATACTGTAGTTTTGCATTGTGGCCAAACAGTTTGAATTTGGTTTCAACTGACCAGAGTACCTTCTTCCACATGTTTGGTGTGTCTCAGGCGGCTTGTAGCAAACTTTAAACAACACTTTTTATAGATATCTTTGAGAAATGGCTTTCTTCTTGCCACTCTTCCATAAAGCCCAGATTTGTGCCGTGTACGACTGATTGTTGTCCAATTGACAAGACTCTCCCACCTCAGCTGTAGATCTCTGCAGTTCATCCAGAGTGATCATGGGCCGCTTGGCTGCATCTCTGTTCAGTCTTCTCCTTGTTAGAGATGAAAGTTTAGAGGGACGGCCGGGTCTTGGTAGATTTGCAGTGGTCTGATACTCCTTCCATTTCAATATGATTGCTTGCACAGAGCTCCTTGGGATGTTTAAAGCTTGGGAAATCTTTTTGTATCCAAATCCGGCTTTAAACTTCTCCACAACAATATCTCGGACCTGCCTGGTGTGTTCCTTGGTCTTCATGATGCTCTCTGCGCTTTGAACAGAACCCTGAGATTATCACAGAGCAGGTGGCATTTATACAGAAACTTGATTACACACAGGTGGATTCTATTCATCATCATCAGTCATTTGGAACAACGTTGGATCATTCAGAGATCCTCACTGAACTTCTGGAGTGAGTTTTCTGCACTGAAAGTAAAGGGGCCGAATAATATTGCACACCTCACTTTTCAGTTTTCTATTAGTTAAAAAAGTTTTGACACATCCAATAAATTTCATTCCACTTCACGATTGTGTTCCACTTGTTGTTGATTCTTCATGAAAAAAAAAAAAAATCTTTATGTTTGAAGCCTGAAATGTTTATGTTTGTTTGTTTATTAAATTTGTTCATTTTTTTTTACAAAAGAAACAATACAAGGCAATCTCATAATGATAGTGTACAAAATGTAAAAAAATGAAAGGTGGCAGAAAGAAGAATAAATCTTATTATATCTGCCCCTTATCTCCAACAATCAGATTAAACAACAGTAGTCAAACCATGTAAACAATAATAATCTTCAACCAACTTTTTCCAACAGTCAGGTTAAACAATAATATTCTTCAACCAACAGTACAAAATTACTAACTCTTTTTAATTTTCTAACTAACAGTACAAAATGACTAACTCTTTCTAATTTTCTAACTAATACAATACACATTACGTTATTTCACATATATTTTTTTAACACATTTGTTTTGATCATTTTTTTAAATGTAAACATTGACTTGGCATTTTTAACTACATTCTCCAAGCCATTCCATAATCTAATTCCCTGGATTGAGGTAGAACGTCCCTTCAAACTGGTTCTGAATTGTGGTTTTACAAACAACTCTGTTCCCTTAAGATTATAACAACTTTGTCTTTTAACAAAGTGCATTTGGATATTTAAAGGTAATGCATTATTTTGAGCTCTATACATAACTGATAAAATATTATAGTCTACCAAATCATGGAACTTCAATAATTTTAGTTGATAAAATAATGTACTTGATGGATGACGGTAATGCTTTCTAGTGATAATTCTTACAGCTCTTTTCTGTAATACAAAAATAGGCTTTGTGATTGTTTTACACGCTTTCCCCCAAACATCAATACAATAGATTAAGTGTGGAACAATGATTGTGTTATACAACAAATACAGAGCTTTATCATTCAATAGGTCTCTGACTTTGTACAGTACTGCTATCGATCTAGCTATTTTTATTCTTACAGAATTTATGTGTTGTTTCCATGTCAGTTTGTCATCAATGATAACACCCAAAAACTTCACCTCATTCACTCTACAAATCTCAACATCCTCAATTTTGAGTGGAACATCAACAGTTTTCTTTTTATTACCGAATATCATGTAATTAGTTTTTTCTAGATTTAATGATAATTTATTTATTTTAAACAAATAAAATGTGGCAAAAGATTGAAAAGTTCAAGGGGGCCGGATACTTTCGCAAGGCACTGTAGCTGGACAGATGGTCCGTGCACGTTAAGAGTGGGCATACTTTGCCTGATTGGGGACAGAGAATCATTGCAAAAGGTAAAAAGTCGTTGTTCAACGTGGATTTAAGTCTAACGGAGACCGCCGAAGAGTGTGCCATGTTTTCTGGTTAAACACTTCAAGATAACTACCCCTCCTTTACTTCCTCAATCTTTCTTACTCCTCCTAAACTTTATCTTATCCATCCTTACCAGAACGTTAAGCTAAATGCCTGCAGATATAAGTTATTCTAAGACCCATAACTTGTTCTGTTGTTCCTAGAAGTTACGGACGCGTAATACACCTGTGCTGAAGTTAATTTATAGGAAATTGATCAATCAATCAATGTACTTATGCATGATGTAATTTATGATTTTGTTAATAATTGAGTCCTCTCCTGGTGGATCAACATAAATTAACGTGTTATGCCTTTTACATCTCATCATCTGATCACAGATTTATTGTTTAATAAATGAAAAAGAAGAGAACTCGTGATATAATTGATGCTAAGGTTGACAGGTAAATACCTGCTCATTCTTACATTTAGTGTACAGTACGGCTCAGTAAATCTGACCGTAGATATACTATTACGACAGCAGGGTTTAAAATATCCGGTCAAAGCAACGGAAACAACCTGATTGATGTTTTAAATCTAAAAAGCGAACAAAATATATATTTTTAAACATCCTTTAAGCCAGGAGAACAAATAAATATCATTAGCAGAACAAATAAATATCATTAGCTAGTAAAGAGCAAGTACAAAGTAAATATTTTATTTCTTATAATTTTTATACATAAGGCTGCAAATTATGTAAACTAGTATTGGAAATTTGTTTTTCTGTATACAGCAATGTAAAGTTTATTACTAAAATTACAAAAGCATCAATTTTAAATGTACTTTAGACAATGAAAAGGCTTCCTTCTGCTTTCAAAGCAGTCCTTTAGATTAGTTTTTGTAGAATTTCTTAAAGTTGGAATAAGTCCTGAAGCTTTAAAATATTCAGAGACGAAGATGACTGGTTGTTGGTACAAAACATCCAGACAATTAAAATAACAGAGGGAACAAAATGGACCATAATAAGGGATTAAAACATGATGTAAAAAATTATTTCAATCCTAAACGTAACTTTCCATTGACAGTTTTTGTATCTGGTTATTTTTGAAGAAATCATGTAGTAATTTTTGCGCTTTTTCTGTTCCTATCAATAAATCGTCATATTAAACTAATAATTAAAATCTAATTTAACGCTAAGTAATTATTGGCATACTAACTTGTAATTACAGTAAGACGTAGTTTTAAAGTCTCTGCAGCAGCTTGGAAATAAAAACGGAGAAAAATTAGAGTGTATTAGAAAAAAAACGATCAAAGTCTGTTGTATTTTCTGGCTTTTTTGTTTGTTCGAGTCTAATTGTGAGTTATGATTTTAGGCTTAGCATTTTTAGTGACATTGCAAATCTCAACCTTTTTATTTATTTGATTAATGAAGATTTTAAAAAAACTAAATGTGTTCTTTTTTGTCAGGTGTGCAAAAAAGACATTGAAGGCTTCAAGAATCTCTTCCACAGATTTCTGCAGGTGAAGGGGCCATCTGTGGAGTGGATCAAGATAAAACGTCCTCCAGAAGACTCCGTAAGTCCACTTTGTCCAACTTGTCTCTGACAAAATGAAAACTCTGTTTGCATCCTCTGTATCTCATATAAGATCACATGTTTATTAACCGGATTTGTCTGCAAACTGCTCTTTTGAGCCTCTGTAACTCGCTATTGATCACTGAAAACATTTGTCTTGTGCATTGTGTGTGTGTGTGTGTGTGTGTGTGTGTGTGTGTGTGTGTGTGTGTGTGTGTGGCGATCAGACCCCGCATGCGATGTGACCGGTTCGGACCGCGAGTCCGCTCATCTTCTAAAATAGCGCTGATTATAACAGCGGAGTTATGTGTCCTCAACTTTAAAAACATAACCAGAGTTGTTAGTGCACTAAAAACAGCGTAACTCTTGGAAAAAGGAGCTGCTGGAAGCCAGAACTCAGATAAAAACAGAGCAGGTGATCTCTGCTTCCCCCGTATGCCTCCCCACACAGCTCAGCTCTGAAGGGGGCTGGACATGGCGCAGTACTGCGCTGAAATCACGCCCACGTGCGACACGCCCCCAGCGTTCTAGAGCAAGTCAAAATCATGTTTTTTCATGATTTTTGAGACTTAATTTTATAAGGAAATCAATGTTTTTAATCAGTCAGATTTATATGGGTGATTAATAACACATATTTATGCCGTGTGACAAAATAAAAACACAAATTTAATTTCACTTTACACGGTCTTTAAGAAGAGAGGACGCCGGGCAGGGGTTCTGGTGAGGCTACATGCTAATGCTAAAGCCAAAAAAACTCCAGATGCCGTCTCTCTTTCTGTCGAACGTCCGCTCGTTGGGCAACAAGATGGATTTGCTTTGTCTGAGAGCATGCACCTCAGAAGAGATGACGAAGTGTGTGGTGCTTTGCCTCACGGAAACACGGATTACAAGCAAAACGCCGGATACAGTCTTCCAGCTGGATGACAGACTCTTTTTTACAAGCAGACCGCTGCAGCGAGCTAACGGGAAATCACGGGGAGGCGGAGTATGCATTTACGTGAGTAAAAGTTGGTCCACGAGCTGTACTGTGGTTAAAAAAAAAACTCATGCTCAAAGGCTTTGGAGCAACTAACATTGAAATGTCGTCCACATTATCGACTCCGTGAGTTTACATTGGCTTTTATAACGGTTGTTTACATAGCCCCAAATGCTAGTGAAGCCCTGTAGGAAATCCATGATCTCTTTAGCTCGCTGCAGAGCAAACACCCTGAGGCTCTTTACAAAGTGGCTAGAGACTTTAATCACGTGAATCTAAATGACTGCCTCCTAAGATTTTACCAGCTTGTGGGCACACCAAAACATAGGAACAACATGCTGGACAGTGTTTACATGTACGTAAAAGATGCATACAAAGCTGAACCCCACCCCCACCCAGGTCTGTCAGACCACATCTCAATCTTCATGGCTCCTGCTTACCTGTCCCTGCTGAGACGCTCCAGACCGGTTCAAAATAAAGTTAAATGTTGGATTCAGGACAGTGGCCCCACACTGAGAGATTGTTTTGAACAGACAGACTGGTAGGTCTTCAGAAATTCTGCTGAAATTGAAGGAGTGCTTAATCTGGACCAATACGCATCCTCAGTACTGGGGTACATTAGTGCATGTACCGACACCGTCTCCACCATGAGATACTGTATGTTAAAAGTCTCAAAGAGCTTTACAGAGACTGGTTTGAATGACTATCGGCCAGTAGCCCTCACCCCAATAGTCAATGTCAATGTCACTTTTATTTATATAGCACATAAAAACAACCGAAGCTGACCAAAGTGCTTTACAGTTAAAACAGAGAAGAAAAAAAAGAGTAAGACACTAGTGCCACTAAAACATAATAAAGTTAACACAACAACAATAAAAACTGCTCAAAATTTGTTCTCAGACTCTGCGAGGATTAAATGCCAAGTAAAACAAACGAGTCTTGAGCAAAGATTTAAAAGTCTCAACAGTCTGAACAGTCTTTAAATTCTCAGGTAAACTGTTTCACAGCTTTGGAGCAGCAACCGCAAAAGCCCGATCACCTCTAGATTTCATTCTGGATCTGGGGACATCTAAGAGAAACTGGTTGGTAGCTCTTTATTGCTCTTACTAGAGTGTAGATGTTAATAAGATCACATAAATATGACAGGGCCAGATAGTGCTGGACGATAATTCAATAACGATAAATATCGCGATATACTTTTGTTCAATAACGATGATATGAAGTTTAAGCATATTTTCGATATTTCGATAGGATTTTACAACGTTTCACTGACGTTTTTCTGTTTCTGTTCGGGTTGGAGCGGCTGCTTCAACAACCCGCCCGGACAGAAAAAGCTGTGACACAAAACGTGCGTGGTGACGTCGTTGTTACGCAGCGCTCAGTCCAGCAGCAGGCGTTAGCGGTAGCAGGCTAAAAGCTAAGCTAGTCTCCAAAGCGCGTTAAGTTTTCGCTTCAAAACGAGTCAAACGAGTGCTCATGACCGTCAGAATGTGACTGAACAAAGTTTCACAAGCGAAGAGAAAGCAGACGACATCACTGATGAGAGGAAAGACTAATTCGTAGGTGTGGACGTAGTTCGGTTTTGTTAAACTGCAGGTCTCATCTGCAGCGAGTCTTACTCGGTTTGTTTATTTTTCAAAACGTGACGGAGTCGTTCTAACTAGCGGTGGAAACATCTAACTTGTTTAATCTGAAGAGTTTCCACTCGATAGAATATGATGAGAGTCAGAAGATGAAGAACAATAAAGTTTGAGCCAACGTTTCCCTGAAACTACGACGTAAACAAACAGCCCCAGCAGCGCTGCATGTTTTTTTTATTCAAAATAAAACAAATTCATCAGAAGAAGAAAAAACACTGAATGAAAATGTGCAGAAAGACGAAAATAGTGTTTTAATATCTGCCCCTTGTTTAAAAAATACAAAATAACTACAAACAAACAACAACCTTCACTTCACCTGCACCACACCTTCCCAACAACTTTGATTTAATCATATTTTAAAACATATAAATAGTTTTAGAAATGTTTATGGTGATATCAAGTCAACACAATCCTGTTTCCTGATTTACAACTCAGCTCCTTCAAACTAGTCCTAAATGGAGGTTTTACAAACATTTACATTCCCTTCAGGGTTTAATAACTTTAAACAAATTTTAATTGAATATTTGGGGGGTAATTTTTTTTCAGTTTTATACATGACTTGTAAAATACTATGTTCAACCAAATCATAAAATTTTAATAATTTAAACTGATGAAATATTTGTTGGGTGACCATAGCACTTCCTACTAATAATTCTTATAGCTCTTTAAAAACAAAACAAAAAAAACAGGGTTTGTAATAGTTTTACATGCTTTTCCCCAAACTTCAATACAACATATTAAATATAATAATAATAATAATAATAATAATTGTCTAATCTTGTCATCTGCGTATGTTTCCCATACACAGACGAAATTCGTCTCTGCATTTAACCCAACCACCTACCAGGTGGTGCAGTGAGCAGCCATAGAAGGCGCTCGGGGAGCTGGAGAAATAGGTGTGCACTCATAGACACCCCAAGGTGTGTAGTGGCCGGGACGCGAACCCGCGTCCTTCGGGTCCCAAGTCAAACGCCCTAACCACTACACCATCTTGGCTCCATGGAACAATCATTACATTATTCAATATATTCAAAACTTTGTCATTCAAAAACTATTTTACTTTATACAGTAATGCAATTGATTTTGTTATTTTTATTCTTAAGTAATTTCCATGAGATTTCTATGTCAGCTTCTTATAAATAACAACACCCAAAAGTTTTATTTAATTAACTATGAATTTCAATGCTGTAAATTTTAAAGATGTTTAAAGTTAAAACTATTAATATTGACACAGTTGAGAATTTTATGGCAAGAAAGTTCATGCTCAATAATCCACGTACCAAATCCAATAATTTTCAGTCGGGTCATCTGGACAGTTTCTTTTTATAGAAATTGGATGGAGGATGGAGGGTGAAACGTTTCTATAAAAAAGAAACTGTCCAGATGACCCGACTGAGAATTATTGGGTTGAGAAGTTTATGTTTATTTGATGGTGATTTCCATCTTTTTGGAGGCTAAATACAAATACAAGGAGAACATTAATTTATTTGTATAGTTTATAGTTTTTTTAGGCTTTTATATTGTTTATATCGATATCGAATTATATCGATATCGACCGAAATTAAGAACTATATCGTGATATGAAAATTTTGGCCATATCGTCCAGCCCTACTGGAGACTGGTGTATTTCGTTCTGAACACAATCTTCCTCTCCTATCCTGAAATGGCCTTCACATTTTCAGCTCTCTGACCTGCAAAATCCCTCCCGTTCTCTGGCAAAACAACCAATGAGCGGGTGGATTTAGCTGAGTCAACCCTCTTCTCTTATAGGCCCCACTTTCTGTCCGGGGTCAGAATCTGGTGAGAAAGTAGAGATGAAAACCTTTCTCCTTTTCTGCTGGTACGTCTGACCATTAAGCCAAAGGTCTACGTAACCAGTAAAGGATTTATAACATGCCTGTTATAAATTCACTTCATCTTGAATGAGAATTCCTCCTGAAGAATGTTTATTCTGAAAAGCTGAACCAGAACCATCGTCATCACTCTGACTGATTTGAGGCCGACACACACAGACAGTGTGAGCAAACCGGCGACCTGCTGTTGGAGAGAGCGGGACGAACAAACCGTCTCTGTCCATCGTCTGGAAACCCCTCTTACCAGAAGAAGACTTCACAGGTAAAGAGTGCTGTTTGTTCACAAACTTGGACTGGACCGGGTCGAGATGATGTCAGCAGAGGATGCGCAATGCTGGTTACACATTCTGTAGACAACCTTCCCTTTATTCATTTCTCTCCTACTCCTCCTAAACTTTCTCCTTATATTTTCTGAAGCCAGAAACTCTAAGTAATAGGCCTGCATTATAAGTAAATATGACTTTACTTGTCTGTTGCTTTTAAATTGAAATCTGTCCACAGTAGTTGTATATGAAAGAAAAATCAGACCCAATCTTTATCCTCGTGTGATGTAATTTAATGATTCTGTTATTAAAAGATTCAGTTATGCTGTTTCAACATAAGTAACGTTGACTGTCATTTAAATTTCGTCACTCACAATTTATTTGCTGAAATCCTAAAAAGAGAGAACTTGTTTAAAATTAAATGCTAAGAATTTGGGTCAGATAAATCCTGCCCAAACTTTCATTTTGGAATATTGCACAGTCAGAAAAACTGACAAGTAATATATCTTACAGTTGAAAAGGGAGATTAAGATAAAGGACATGATGGTGTTCTGTAATAGCCTCCTTGCTTTAATAAAGTTCATGAGTTTAATCTCTTGTTTCATTTTAACAGCCACAACAAACTACACATGATCACAAAGTTAACGTTTTGATTTGAATTAAAAATTAATTCACTTAAAAACTCTTGAAAGGGAAAACCCTACACTAGTCAACATACAACAACAAAAATATTATCCTTCAAAAAAATTCAGCCAATGGCCTCCAGTTGTTGGCGGTCAGTAAGTTTGCCAACAGCCCAGCCCTTGTAGTGATGTGCTCTCACCTGCGTCTGCGATGCTGCCTACAGAGGGGCTGTCTGTGGACGATCTGGATCCATCTTCCCCAGCGGGGTTGCGAGCCGCCGGCGCCCCACTGCTGTCCGCCTGATGAGAGCTGTCCTGCAGCTGGAAATGGAGCTCAGAGTCCTCTTCCTGTTGCAGAGGTGGCTCCTGCTGAGGGAGTCGCATGTGACAGCTGGAAGGTCGTCCTCTGAACGATGTGGCACACAGGCTGGCCACCTGCGGCTGAAAACAGCCAAAATGTGTTGAAATCCAAACAGCCAGGAGCTATCACAGACGTCATAAGGTTTGGAACAAGAGAAGCTAATTGTTATTCTGATCATTCCTGTGTTTCTCTCAAAGCTTTCTCTACTGTTTATTTCAAGTGACGGCAGGAGTCAGCATTCCCTATCTGTTTAAAATCAATTAAAAGTAAAACAAGAATAAATCAGTTTCTTAAGTTCTCTGATGACATTTAAAAATAAAATAAAATAAAGAAACAAATGCTTACTGTGTGTCCAAGTAATAATCCAAGGACTGTAACAGAAATATGATTGAATCTGTTTAGGAAGTACAAAAGCCTTCAGGGTGTCATGTTTCATGCACTTTAATTTCAACAGGGATTTGTTACATCCATTCATTAAGTTCAACAGGGCGTAATGGACCCTCAGAGGGATTTACAAGAGCTGAGACAGTTTCCTCCTGTTAATTCTGTTTAGTCATACTCGTATGCTCACTGGGTAACATTCAAACCTAATTGTGATCCATTAATTTTGTCCTGATTACGGAGAAGGACACATTACAGTCTGTTTCTGATTATACTCCAAACCAGGCGTGGGGTCAGATGGCTTTTCAATATGGCAAACCATTCTGAATTCAAATACATTTTTTTGCATGACAGGTTGAAGGCTCTGTCGTTACATGAAATAAGATTTTTTTACACTGTACTGGTTCTTTTTGTGTACATGCACCAGCAACACTGGTCAGACAGCATAAACTATTTAGGATCTGGTGTGGGCTCAAAAAGTGCCAGAACTAAAAAGAATAGTCATAAAGGGTGCATGAACTCTGTGTCTGGGACAGTAGAGTGTTTGGTCACACCTGGTAGTCATTCTTCCACTGAGCTTCATGCTCGGGGCTCATCTGGCCCGTCAGCTCCTGGACTTTGGACCTCCTCAGTGGATTCTTGGGCACCACAGAGCTGGGGTCACTGGATGTGTAGGTTTTTTTGGCTGGGTTGTAGTCTGTGATCTGGTTGGTGCTGTATGCACGCCTCCTTGGTGATGCATCATCTGAATGTGATGTCAAAAGTCAGCGTATTCGAAAAAAAGAAATGTGTAATTTAGTAAAGATAATTATTAGCTCTGCCACTCTGAAATGAAAACTGCTAATTCAACAGGCATCCATGTTTCTTTTCTGAAAGAAACCAGCTGTCAAACAGAATTTATTTAATTTTATACAACAAAAACATCAGTTTGAGTTAACACATTAAGCACACCGTGTCCTTTTTCTTCTTTTGTGCAAACACTAATTTCTAAATGACATGTTCAAAAAGAAATAAATGCTAGTTTTAAAATAGCATTATCTAAACCACATACATCAAACTCAAGGCCCGGGGGCCAAATGTGGCCCTCGTTGACATTTTCTCTGGCCCGCTAGATGATATGTTAAGCATAAAATACTTTTATCACTTGAATTATTTTATTTTTTGTGTGTAATCTTTGATTGTGATGTGGAAAGCACAACACAGAACATAAAATGAGACCAATAAAACTCTTGTTGAGGAACATGTGGTCAAGAGAAGATATTGGGTTTCTGACGAGTTAATACAGTTTCTGAAAATGGCCCTTAGTTTGAACCCAGTTTTTAATTTTGGCCCCCTTTTGTAAGTGTTTGACACCCCTGATCTGAACACTCACATTGTTTTCACATTTTGACTACAGCTTGGCGTCACATTCCCCTGAAGAAACTGGATGTTGCAGGAGTTGAAGTGAATAATGCAAATTGCACAGCCTTTAGTTCAAAACATAAAAGTCATGTGCTAGCACTAGCATGGCAACAGGTTCACAACAGCAATGCTAACACGCTAATGTTTATCATTTCCTCATCTTAGTTAGCTGTTAACAACATATGAATGAGACAAACTCAAATACTGGATCATGTGTGAGGAAAAGAAACAGTTTCCCCCTTAGGGCAACATGAGCATTTAATAACTGATCATTTTTCACTTAAATGTTTTCCCCTACAAACATGGCATTAACATCTATTTATTTTGATGAATATTAAATTCAAACCCTGACCAAAAAAGTGAAGCACCCAGACGGAGTGGTAGAAATTCAACAAAACAGCATGTGTGGAAAGGTCATGTATGATTATACAGTATGATCAGATCAAATAGTTAGCAGTGAGGACACATTTTTGGTACCCTGTCAGTAAGCTGTGCAGGGATTTGTTCTGGAACAAAGATACACAGCTAATTAAACCTCGTCTGCAGCAAGCTCTATAAGCTCTTTAAGATCCAGCAAAACTGGAGCGAGTTTTACATCTGAGCAGAAAGACCGGGGTGCCCACAGGAGGACCCTAACATGATGCAGGCAGTTTATAGACGGATGTGTCACATGTGGGCAGGAGTTGATTTGGTCAAAGACTGTACTAAGGTCTCAGAAGGGGTAAAGGCAAGATATCACTTACTAATCTGTTTATATTTACTTCCTTGAGTTTATCTTTTAGTCTTATTTCTTTTGTAGTTTAAGTTTTATTTTTGTCTTTTGGGTTCTGTTACTTGTGTTTCCCCGTCAGTTTAGATCCTTATCTATTTGTGTTTTTGTACTTCATTATGTTTATTTAGTATTCTCGTAAAGGTCTAGCTTCTGTTGTCCAGTCCTCCTTGTGCCATTTCCACTTTCCCTCAGTTTCCTGTGTTTTCCAGTTAGTCTACCACCCTCACCTGTTCCTAATCAGCAATCAGCCCAGCTGTTTCCATTTCCCACTTACCTCTGCTCTATTTATTCAGTCTGTTCCACCATTCACCCGATCTGTATTACAGGGTCTTCACCTCAGCATTTGTTTCATGTCTTCCTGAGTTCCCTTATCAGTCAGTCACTCGGTGCAACATACTTGTTATGGGAATTGCGCCCCGCGCGATTACCTGAAGGAATACACTCGCGCCTTTACGGCTAAAGCGTCAACGTCGCACCAGAGGCCCCGCCCTCTGGGTATTTAAGCCGCTGACGCCCATCCATCTTTCTCTTTTTTGCCCTTCACTTCGCTTAAACTTGAACTACCTCTCTTCACGGGACTTCTCTGTGCTACATCGCTCGACCAGAGGTGGGCTTGCTCCCTACACAAAGCGCACAGAGAATTATTCCTGCGTACTGCTGGACTAGCGAAAGCTAGTCCGGCACATTTTCTATTAACCCCGAAGTATTTTCTTCTCCTCTCTCCACAGACTGTTTTGCTCGACGGTGCTAACTACGTCACAACCGCTACCCCTGCTAATTCGTAGCGGGCTATCCAGCAAAAGCGACACAACGGAGGAGACGTCTAAACAAATTAAGAGAAAAAGAATTCTGGAAGGACTCGCTCGCCTTATCTCGGACATGCCTCCGGAGAAAGGAAAGCGAAAGACAAGACTTCCAAGGAAAACCAGCAGGACAGCGAGCCCAACTTCGCACACCTGTCCTAGCGGATGCGGTTACTCCCTCGCGGCGACGGACACCCATGAGGCCTATCCAGTCTGCTTG
The DNA here is from genome assembly GCA_038048925.1 of Garcialebias charrua. Lineage (NCBI taxonomy): Eukaryota > Metazoa > Chordata > Actinopteri > Cyprinodontiformes > Rivulidae > Garcialebias > Garcialebias charrua. The sequence continues at coordinate 21,303 of JBBPBX010005892.1, forward strand.
GGAATGTAACACGCAAAAACAGCGCTGGATGCACCCGACTTTTGCCCACACTGCAGCCTGATGCTGGATGCGGTGCTGCGGCACCGGGTTGACATCGTCGCAAAGGCCATGGGCGCCCCAGCAGTGCCGGCGGATGCGGACACCACTGAGCCCCTCACTTCCACGCCGGAGCTCGAGAACATGGCTCTACACTACAGCACACGAGTCGAATGGGGTGACAGCCCTGACGTGCTGGATCCTATGGTGGATTTAACAGTCGAATTCGACACTCGAGGCATGATGAACGAGGATGAGATCTCGAATTCAGCCTCAGGCAAATTTTCCGCGGAGGACGCAGACGTGGAATACGAGGAACAGGGAGAATACCTTTCCCAGACCCCGGTACCTGTGCTCCCGGAAACTGACTTTTCCATCACTGCTCTGTTCGACCTGTGCCACAGAGCAGCGGACGCGATGCACATCCCATGGCTAGAGCCTCCGCCTCGTCAACAGGTCACGAGGCTGGCAGGAAACTATTTTTACTCAAAGCAGCAGGCCGCCACCAGGCAAAGGATGCCCGTGTTCCTGGACTTCCTCACAAAACTAACCTGCGGCCTCAGCCCAGAGCTCCCATGCTCTTACCACTTTCACAGTTCTTCAACATGGACGGGATGGATGAGGTACCTCAAATTGAGGACACATTGGCGTCTCACCTGGCTCCCAAGTCATCCGGGACAAAACCAACTCTTCCCAGCAAAGCTTGTCGAGGCTCAGCTTCTCTTCTCGAGAAATGCTACAGAGCTCAGGGACTCGCGACGCGCGCCATGAACGCATCCGCGTTGATGTAGGCTTACCTAGCTGAAAAGCTACAACAGCTCCAGGTAACAACGGACAAGCAGGTTGCCGCCGACTTGCTGGATGAAGCCCGCAGGGCAACAGACTTCGTGCTCCGCATGATGGGGACAGCCGCTGTTGCTCAAGGTAGAGGCATGGCGGAAGTGGTCATCGCGATACGCCATCTGTGGATAACTTTAACGGATCTCCCCGAGAGACAAAAGGTGCCTTTTCTCCACCACTCGATAGAACCCACGGGATTATTTGAGAAAGCTTTGGATCGAATTCAGACCAAGCTGGACCAAAAGCGCAAACAGGCCAAAGCTCTCCAGGTGGGCATTCCTAGGAGAAGCTTCGACACGCCCCCCCCCCTCCCCTCCCCCCAGGGAGTCTGCTGGAGGCAGACCTGCGCAGCCTCGACACCGCTCGGCAACGCGTGCCCCACTGCAGAAGCGGCCGGCCTACAAGGATGAGCATTGGCAGAAACCACCGTCGGGCCAACCTCGTACTGAGCACGCATGGAGTAAAAACAGGCTCGTCTCCCGCCAGGCGGTCAGACACAGGGCCTCCTCGGCGAACCGGGACGACAGACAAAAGCGTGCCTGATGAACCAGGTTCACATCTTGACTTTACATGGTCACCCGCCCAAGCGGTACAGGGAATGATCCGTTCATGTCCAGACTTTATTTGTAGCACGGTACAAATAGCTGGTAAATCTGTTGCATGCACATATCATGTTTTTCTTGCTGTGAGTGACATAAAATCAAACATGTCATTACACTTAAGCACAAATAAAGCTAAAAAAAAATAGCCCCTCTCTGTTTTGTTGACTCTCAAAAAAAAACAACAACAACAAAACACAAGTAACTTCAGCAGAACAGGTCCCTCTGGCTTGCTAGCCGTCATAAAGGGAGGGGGCCGTTTCCTCCCCCCTCACTCACGGTTCACGGGGTGTTAGCCTAATCAATGAACCCCGACAGGGTGCCTCTGCTCCATCTGTATAAGACAGGCACAGAGGCATCTGCAAGCAGGCCCCCCACCCCTCACGGAGACAGGTGAGGGGGGTCACGTGATCCAGCCCCCGCTCCATTGTGAACGATGGGGCAGCCAATACACTAACCAAGCAAACACGTGAAATGTCCGTGCCTCAGGGAGACGCGTCGACAGAATCTAACGACGGGGGGGCACGTCAGAGGCCCACAGGCCACCACAAGCTTCACACATTCACAAAAGCAATTGTGTTCAGACTGCTGTGTGTGTAAACAAATCAGGGCTGAATCAGATTCCTCTTCCTGTTATTCGAAGGGAACTGGGCTCTCTATCACCAAATAATTTAAAGTTTGCCAAGCACAAAGAATCATCTCCACGTTCTCACGTTGCAGTTGTCCCTTTATTATTAATGAGTGACACGCAATGTCCAAGCAGTGATCCCGTAGCACGTGACCTTTCTCACTGTGCTGTTTCAGCTCTGCTCTTAAACAGTATCCCCCCAACGGGTGGAACATAGACCCTGGACGGTTTGCCTGGTTCCAACTCTCTGTTAAGGCCAAGGACCAGTAAACTGGACCCATCCAGGAAACAGATTGGGGTCAGAAGATCTGCTCGTTTACAAAACTCGCAGCTTCTCAGTCCCATGACCCGAAACAAGGAGAGAGAATACAGACATTCTGTTCCACTTCTGTCTAATAAAGACAACAGGTTGCATCTGCCCTCGATCACTCTCTATCAGAGCAACCTGGTAGCACATCAACAAAAAGGCCTTCTCCCAAACTTGGTTGACCTCCAAGGGGTCACGGCTTCCAGGGCCCCTGGAGGGGAACTGGATACACCAACTGCTCTTCTTCAGGGTCAAACTATGTCACCAGAAGTAGTCTCGCCGCCTAGGCCGAGAACTGTTAAAAATTTCAGCTTGTTGGCAGAAAAGAACAAGCTGAAGGCATCAGGCCTGCCGGAAAATGTGGTAAAAATCATACAAAATGCTCGTGCTGTGTCAACACAGTCTCTCTATACACAGAAGTGGCATATTTTTGAAGCTTGGTGCACAGAAAGAAATATTATTTCTTACTCATGCGACCTGGCTCAGCTCCTGATTTTCCTTCAGGACTTACTAGAAAAAGGTCGTTCTTTCTCAGCGATTAAAATTTTCCTATCAGCTATTTCAGCCTGTCACGAAAGCTGGGGACACAGGACACCTGGCGCGCATCCAATCATAATAAGATTTATGAAGGGCGTGCTTAGGACAAAACCACCCAACAGGATCCTGACCCCCGGTTAGGATCTTAGCCTGTTCTTGGGGGCTCTCTGTGATCCTCCATTCGAGCCACTGAGCAAGGTTAAGATAGACTTGTTATCTTATAAAACCGCTCTACTCTTGGCACTTTTCTCGGCGAAATGCGTGGGTGACCTCCATGCATTGTCTGTACATCCAATGTGTACCAGATTCGCCCCTGATAGGTCAAAGGCCACTCTAAGGCCTAATCCCGCATACATCCCCAAGGTCTTGACTTTGAACCATAGGAGTCTAGACTTTGATCTCTCCTCCTTCCCACTTGCTCCTGTACTCACTCAGGAGCAGGAAAGGCTGAAGGCTCTCTGCCCCGTGAGAGCTTTACGCACTACATGCAGAGAACAGCCGAATGGAGAAAAACAAATCAACTGTTCGTGTGCTTTGCAGCACCTGCTACCGGAAAGGCCCTATCAAAACAACGCCTTTCACATTGGGTGACTGAGGCCATTAAAAGGGCGTACAGTAGCAAAGGTCAACAGGTGCCCTCTGGAGTGCACGCTCACTCGACTAGGGGCTTGGCCACTTCGTGGTCACTGTTCAAGGGTGTACCAGTTGCAGACATTTGTGCTGCTGCGAACTGGAGCTCATTAAACACTTTTGCAAAGCATTACAGTTTGGATGTTACTGCGTGTGATGTCACTCAGGCTGTTCTTTCTAACACACAGTAGAAAGTAGCCTTGAGATGCCTGCTGGTCAAGGGCAGACGTTCACACTAGCATGCATTTTACTGAGCATTTCAAGGGCGTGAATGAATTACGTTCCCATAGCAAGTATGTTGCACCGAGTGACTGACTGATAAGGGAACTGAAAGTTATGCACCATAACTCATGTTCCCTGAAGGAAGGGAACGAGGTGCAACATATCTGGCCCTTTTCAATGCTGAAAGCTCGGTGAAGTGCAATTTTGGAGAAAGATGGATGGGCGTCAGTCGCTTAAATACCCAGAGGGCGGGGCCTCTTGCGCGACGTTGACGCCCTAACCGTAAAGGTGTGATTGTATTCCTTCAGGTAATCACGCGGGGGCGCAATTCCCATAGCAAGTATGTTGCACCTCGTTCCCTTCCTTCAGGGAACATGAGTTATGGTGCATAACTTTCAGTTTTCAGTCCTTTGACCTTGTTAGTTCAGGTTTTGCTGCCACAAAAATCATTTTTGTTTTACTTTGTTAAATAAAGTGTTAATGTTTTGTTTGTTTAACCTTGGAGCTCCTCTCATCTTGGGTCCAATCCTCCACAAACTCTGCAGAATGCAAAACTCCCTAAATGACCCAGCAGACCATCTCCTGGCTCACCAGGCAGGAAAACAGATGGCTTCTGCATTCTTGAGATGAACGTGTTTCAATGTAAAACATGTATCAACTTCAAAACAAAGCCTTGTGAAGATGCTGCTGAAGCTGGTCAGAGCATCATTGTTCACAGTTAAATTAATTCTGTTCTGACATGAGCTGAAAGGCCACTCAGAGATGATGAAGGCAACATAAAAAGATCAAATTACTGTTTGTAAATGCACACAGGAACAAAGACCTTGATTTTTAGAGACATGTTTTGTTTGATGAAACTAAAATTGAACTGGTTGACCATAATAAGTATCATTATATTTGGAGGGAAATGGGGAAAATTGCACCATCCTATGAATTACGGGGGCGGCCGCATCATGATGGAGGTTTCCTGCAGGATAAACTGGCATACCTCACAAAATAGATGAACTCATGACGAAAGAACATTATGTGGAAATGTTAAAGCAGCATCTCAAGAAGCCAGTCAGAAAGTTAAGGACTGGGTGCAGATGGCTCTTCCAAATGGCTTAAGAATGAAGTCAATGTTTTAGAGTCGCCATCCCTATGCACTGATCTCACTCCATGCAAAATGTGTGGGTATGAAAAGGTGTATTATTCAAGACAGCCTGCAAACTTGACCCAGACCAGTCTTGTCAAGTGGAATGTGACCAAAATCCAACAAAGCCCCGTGTATTTGAGATTTAAACGTGGTTTTAGGGATTAAAAGATCATTCTATTTTTTGTTAATTTCGTGGCCGAATAGAATATATGTACGTAAAGTATTAAATAAATCCTTTGATTTTTGTAATTTCATCCTTTTAGGATCATTTTTGTTACTTTTCAGTTGGCAGTGTAGTGCAAATATTGATAACGCTGCCGGCTATATATAAATATATATAATATATATATATATATATATATAATATATATATATATATATATATATATATATATATATATATATATATATATATAATAAATATATATATATAATATATATATATAAATATATATATAAATATATA
>JBBPBX010005892.1:26749-38929 GCA_038048925.1 Garcialebias charrua
ATATATATATGTATATATATATATATATACTGTTGTAGTGGAGACACCTTGTCACTGAATCTCTCAGTAAACACATTTTCTCTGAAAACATGCAGTGAAGGACAGAACACTGATTTATTCCATTTAGTTTGAATCTATAGCACATTCAATCAGAAGATACTCTTATACTCTCATGTAATAATGGAACAAATAACTACTGCTGTCGATCAAAAACAATATTGTGTCAGTATTTTTGTTGATTTAAAAAAAGCATTCGATACTATTGATCACACCATTCTCCTTGAAAAATTGAACAAATATGGTATTAGAGGACCAGCATTACAGTGGGTATCTAGCTATTTGAAAGATAGGAAACAGTTTGTACAGATAAATTATGTAAGATCTGACCTCTGTAATATCACATGTGGAGTTCCTCAAGGCTCTGTACTTGGACCAAAGCTATTTATTTTATATGTGAATGACTTGGTAAATGTGTCAGGACTCCTTAAATGTGTACTTTTTGCTGATGATACCACATTTTTTTGTTTAGGTAAAGATATAGAACAAATGTTGGAATTGATAAAGACAGAATTTGTCAAAATACAAACTTGGTTTAAACTCAATAAATTATCATTAAATCTAGAAAAAACTAATTACATGATATTCAGTAATAAAAAGAAAACTGTTGATGTTCCATTCAAAATTGAGGGTGTTGAGATTTGTAGAGTGAGTGAGGTGAAGTTTTTGGGTGTTATCATTGATGACAAACTGACATGGAAACAACACATAAATTCTGTAAGAATAAAAATAGCTAAATCTATTGCAGTACTGTACAAAGTCAGCGACTTATTGAATGATAAAGCTCTGTATTTGTTGTATAACACAATCATTGTTCCACACTTAATCTATTTTATTGATGTTTGGGGAAAGCGTGTAAAACAATCACAAAGCCTATTTTTGTTTTACAGAAAAGAGCTGTAAGAATTATCACTAGAAAACATTACTGTCATCCATCAAGCACATTATTTTATCAACTGAAGTTATTGAAGTTCCATGATTTGGTAGATTATAATATTTTATCAGTTATGTATAGGGCTCAGAATAACATATTACCTTTAAATATCCAAATGCATTTTGTTAAAAGACAAAGTTGTTATAATCTTAAGGGAACAGAGATATTTGTAAAACCAAAATTCAGAACTAGTTTGAAGGGACGGTCTACCTCAATCCAGGGAATTGGATTATGGAATGGTTTGGAGAATGAAGTTAAAAATGCCAAGTCAATTTGTACATTTAAGAAAATGATCAAAAGTAAATTGTTAAAAAATATATATGAAGTAGCGTAATGTATATTGTATTAGTTAGAAAATTAGAAAGAGTTATTCATTTTGTTCTGTTACTAGAAGATTATTATTGTTTGAACTGATTGTTTGAAAAAAGGGGCAGATATAATACGATTTTTTTCTTCTTTCTGCTACCTTTAATTTTTTAATATTTTGTACGTTATCTTTTAAGAGATTGTTTTGTATTGTGCCTTTTTGTAAAAATATGAACAAATTTAATAAACATAAACATATACTTCGTGCTAATTCAAATATAATCAATGTATAACCTTGTGTTATTCGTATGAGCAGTGTTATTATTCTTCAATATGTTGAATGATTATGTTTTAATATGCTGGTTTATTTCATCATATGACGGTGTTCAAATTGTGTTTAAGTTGTAGGACTATGTCAGAGTGGTCTGTTAGTTTTGTTTAGAAGTTAGGAACAGCTTAATCATTTTAATTATTAACTGGCACCTGTATTCTCACTTCTAAAACAATCTTTCTCTGTTATTTTGAAACAACCTTCACACTTTCTGACTGCAAATGACCTCAAGTAACTCCCTCCCACTGGTCGAACGAACCAATGAGGGTAGCGGGGGCGGCCGTGGCATAGTGGTAATGGCAGTCGTCCCCCGATCGGAAGGTTGGTGGTTCGAATCCCGGTTCCCCACACCATGTGTTGTTGTGTCCTTGGGCAAGACACTTAACCCCGAGTTGCTCCCGGTAGGACTGGAAAACACCTTGCATGGTAGTCTGCCGCTACCGGTGTATGAATGTGTGTAGCATTCAATGTGTGTAGCGCTTTGAGATTTTCACTAATGAAAAGCGCGTTATAAATTGAATTCATTATTATTATTATTATTATTAGTGAGTACTACTGATGTCAAACTCCCTTTAAAAGTTCCATTTCCTGTTTCTGCCCCAGTCTGATGGAGAAGTTTAACTATGATGTTTCTCCTAAGAGCTGGATGAACGCTAGTCAAACGCTAAAGACCACGTCATCAGCTAATGAATTATAGCATGTCAGCTATAAAGTCTGCCTCAAGCTTAAGCGCCAAGCCTTAACGAAAATTCCTTTGAGGAATATTTTATCTTGAAAATCAAACCGGAACCAGTTGCCACTACCTCGGTTCAGTTGATGCGGACTCAGTGAGACGCTGAGAATGAATGAGCTGGAAACCTGAAAAAACGTAACTGGACGGACGGTCCGGGCACGTTAAGGCTAGGCCTATTTTACCGGAGTTTGGGGACCTAGAATCTTTGCAAAGGTAAAAAGTCGATGTTCATTATCGTACCTGAAGTTCAGCAGGATGCCGGCCGAAGAGTGTGCCATTTCCTGGTTAAACACTTCAAGATAATTAACCTCCTAATCTTCCTTCCATTCTTTCTACTCCATAAACTTTTTCCTTATCCATTCTGCCAGTAACATTAAGTTAAACGTGCCTGCAGATATAAGTAAATATATCACCCTATTACTTGTTTCTGTTGTTCATAATTTAAATCCACTGACGTTTAAATTATAGGAAAATCTGATCGATCAGTTAATCACTGTACATGTTTGATGCTAAATTTAAGATTAGTTAATAACTGATTCATCTCCTGGTGGATCAAATATAAATTAAAGTTTCATGCCTTTTACATCTCTCATCATCTGGTCACCAATTCATCGTTTAAGTCCCTGAAAAAGAAGAGAACTTGTGATATAATTGATGATAAGGTTGACAGGTAACTGAAAGTTATGCACCGTAACTCATGTTCCCCGAAGGAAGGGAACGAGGTGCAACATAATTGCTATGGGAAATTGTGCCCTGCGCGATTACCTGAAGTAATGCACTCACGCCTTTACGGCAGGGGCGTCAGCGTCATGCCAGAGTCCCCTCCCTCTGGGTATTTAAGATGCGGACGGCCATCCTACTTCCTCAAAAAAGCACTTCGCCGAGCTTTCAGCATTGAAAAGGGCCAGGTATGTTGCACCTCCTTCCCTTCCTTCAGGGAACATGAGTTATGGTGCATAACTTTCAGTTCCCTTATCAGTCATGTCACTCGGTGCAACATAATTGCTATGGGAACGTAATTCAATCACGCCCTTGAAATGCTCAGTAAAATGCATGTGAGAACATCTGCCTTAATACGGCAGGCATTTCCCAGCCGCTCTCTACAAGGTATGTAGAGAGCACAGCCTGAGAAGAAAAATGCCACATGTAGAAACATCAGCCTGATGTTACCACTGGACACATAGATGAAACACTGGCTAGAGACAGCATAAGCGTGCTCTGCTAGTGTGATTACTCATCATCTCCTTTTTCCCTGGAAATCTTGAGAAGCAGGAGGAAAAGAGCAAGGGACCTATTACACCACTGGCAATCAGATGGCAATGTAGAGGTAGAGAACCCAGTTCAAGCACAAGGTAACCTTCCAGGTCCCCAGGGGAAAAAAATCATATACATAAGGGGCACGCACGAGTCCTTCATCTGCTTCTTGAACAGACAACTTACTAAGACTGTCAAAGAGACCCATCCTGATGTTGGAGAACTGTCAGAGGAGAGGGGAACCCTTCCACTGAACATCTCCTAAGTAAACATAAACACCACGGGTCTCCCTTGTGTATGTTGTTGTTGTTGTTGGAAAAAAAGACGATCAAGCCTTAGGCCCTCAGCCACATTCAGTGGCCAGGCTGAAAGCTGCCACAGCTCCGGACGTGGATGTAGAAGCTGCCCACGTGCCTAAGTCAGCAGGTCTCTGTAAGAAGGCAACTGTCATGGTATCCCTGACAACATTGAGATCAGTTCTGTGAACCACGGTTTCTGTGGCCACATTGTGAGCTGGCTCTGCATGGGAACAAGTCCACCGAGGCTCTCCCAAACCGTGATCAGATCTGATCCACGACTCGTGGGTTCAGTTTTCATTCTGATTCCAAAAGAGGCCCTCTTGAGAGGGCATCCGCTCCGTAATTCAGTTCACCCAGATCATGAGTCGCCCTGAGCAACAATAATCTTGGAGCGTAACATGAGAGCATCCTCTGTGTCAGGCTGAGGAGGGCTTGGGATCTCGTCCCCCCTTCCCAGTTAATGAAGGACACCGTGGTTTTGTTATCTGATTTCACCAGGACGTGCTGTCCCGCAATCAGACCTTTACCAAAGAAGTATTTTACTGACAGGAATACGGCCAACAATTCCAGGAAGTTGATGTACAATATTGCTTCCTGCTCATTCCAGAGGCCTCAGAGATTCTGATTTCTGCAGACTGCCTCCTATCCTGTTTTCGAGGCGTCCATCGTGATGACCACACGGAATGACACCCTACCTGACGGGACCTCTTCCGTGAACACAGACAGGTCCCTCCAAGGTTCCAGGGCCCTCAGGCACTCCGAATTGATTCTAAACTTTCCTGCTCGCCCAGACGGGGCAGGTCGTTTTTGTTGGTTTAGCCATATTTGCAGGGCCCTCATCTTTAGCAATGCATGTGGCACACAGGGTATGGTTGCCGCCAAAAGGCCTAAAAGGCATTGGCACGTTTTCAGGGGGACCCGCTGATTCAGTTTAAACTTTGCCAGGCAACGGCAAATCGAGGAAACACGTTCCTCTGAGAGCCATGCTCTGTACCGGATGGTGTAGACCTGCACTCCCAGAAATACGGTAATCCGTGATGTGGTCAGGTCACTCTTTTGTAGGTCTATGACAAAACCGAGAGACTCCAGGTGAGAGATCACCCTACAGGAGTGTGACTGGGCCTGTATTCTGCTTCCGGCCAGAACCAGGAGGTCATCTAGGTAGTTCATAATCCTGACTCCTTGATTCCTAAGAGGGGTCAGGGCTGCGTCCAGACATTTAGTAAATGTATGAGGAGCAGTCTTCAAACCGAAGGGTAAGGCTTTGCATTCATAAGCCTTCCCTTCGAAGGCAAACCGGAGGAATTTCCTGTGCCTTCTCCTCACGCCCACATGGAAATAGGAGTCTTTCAAATCCATTGTACATGCGTAGTCTCCAGGTCTCACGGACTGGGGGACCTGCCGCAGTGTGAACATCTTGAACTTGAAAGTTCTTATTTTCTTGTTCAGAGTCCTGAGATCCAGGACCGGCCTCAGGGATTGATCTCTTTTGGGCAAAAGGAAGAGCTTGCTACAATGACCGGAGCATAGTTTGTGTTTTGGAACAATACTTATTACTCCTCTCTGTAGCATCGTTGACACTTCCTCTCTCAGCACGTGCGCACATGCTGGGTTAATGTCTGATCACAGCACCCCCACGAAGGGGGGGGGGATCCTTTGATGAACTGCAGCTTGAGCCCCCGACGCACCATCGTCATGACCCATTCGTTTGGCAGACACGCCCTCCAGGCCTGTGCGTGCGCCATGAGCCTGGAAGGGATGTCTAACTGCTGCTTGTCATGTTTGAGTGCGGGAGGGGTGGCCTTCGACCCCTCTCGCGTACTCTGTAGCAGGCTGGTCTGTCCAACAGAAGACATTGCGAGATCTGACTAAATCAGGCAGAACTCGTGTGTCCTACTATAGTTCATAGTCTGACCTAGTAGTTTGTGTTTCACAAGAGTGGGGCTCGAGTCAAGAACCAGGGCAGTCTGTGCTTTGGTACTTTCATTCTTGTATATGCATGAAACAGTGTTTGTTTTTTATTACACATACAGTAGATAAGTTATGTTTAGTGCGCACACACAAACCACCAGCTCCTTGTAGCATTTTACAAGTGAAGTCTGGGCTCAAAAGGTCAGGTTCCCGTACCGCGTGGGCGGGCAAACCTGCAACCCTGTTCCCATTTTGGGACCAGGATACATTCAGTAGTCTGAGACTTTATTGTTGTGTGTGGATGGCAATTTCTCTTTATTACACAAGGGTCTGAGTGTTCTTGTGTGTTTAAACGTTCCGAACCAACTAGTCTGTGCTCCTTTACACAGGTACTGGTGGTAAAAGTTTGGCACTTTTTCTCCCTCTGTGAGAGAGAGCGCCTGTAATGGTGCAGGGGCATCTCAGACTTTCCTTTTCTTTTTGTTGGTGGCCCCTTGCAGCTCCTGCAGCTTTTCTGCCTGGTGGGCCTGCAGCACCGAGGCCACTCATCCTTGTCCACCCCACCAGGGTCCCTCGGGCCCTGACATGGTTAACGTCAGAGAGTCATCTATAGCCTCATGGGTGGATAAGCTCTCAGCGTCACGATGTTCTCGTCGTGGGCATAGGAAAACTACCAGGTAGCGCAGCTCAATAGGTAGCTGAAAATCCTCCTTCTGGACTGTGCTGGACAGAGAGTCTCCTTGTTAGCCGGGGCTAAACGTGGAGGCACTCGTGAGCCCGCTAGCGGTGCTAAGACGGGTCCTCAAGCAACGTAGCATCAGTAAAAAACACTTAGTTATGCGATGAATTCTACCGTTGATTCGGCCGCACAGGATAGTGAAACAGGCAAAATGTGAGAAGGTTAGCTAGCAAGCTAGAGCAAGCATTTTCACATACCTCACGATGGAGTCCTTCGTTGTCCGCTCGTAGCCACGCTAATCGTGTTAGCAACGCTGATCGTCCGTCCCGTGTTGTCATGGGTGCTCCTGGTTAGCCATGCTAACCGTGGGATCTAGCCAGATAGCAGCGGGGTTATTCGATTTTCACTCTCCTTTCTCTGGGGTTATCCGCGAGAAAAACTTTGAGTGTCTTTGCGTGTAGCATCCCTGAGCAGACCGGACAGGCCTCGTGGGTGTCCGCTGCTGAAAAAGGGGTAGCCAGATCCGCTGAAGTAGGTTCGGGAGCCGGAGCTCACAGCCTGCCAGAGTTCCTCGTCCGAGGACGTCCTCTCGCTGAGCTGCTCGCGGCTGCTGGCCTGTTAGCTTTGTTAGCTTAGCAGGTAGCGTGCCTTGCAGTTAGCGTTCGCTAACCGAGCAGCAGAAAAGCAGAAGAGAAAAGGCACGGGAGCTGGGGCTCGCTGGCCTGCTGGTCTTCTTTGAGTTTTGGGTTTTCGCATTACCTTCTCAGGAGCCATGGCTGAGAAGAGTTAAGCTCGTTAGCAGTGCTAAGGTTGTCCGGAGACGTCTCCCTCCTTGCGTCGCTTTCGCCGGCTAGCCTGCTACTCGTTAGCAGGGTAGCGGTGTCGCGCAGTCAGCGCCATCGAGCGAAGCAGTCTGTGGAGAGAGGAGAAGAAAACTTCGTGGTGAAGGAAAAATGTACCGGACCAGCTTGTAATGGTCACTGATCGATTAATACAGCGTTAGATTTATTTCTTTTTTCCCCCTTATTTTATTATATTATCTACGCTGCAAATATGACCATTTATTATTAATTATTGTCCCCTGTAAGGTAATGAGTGTGTTCCAAATGAAAGTTTGAACCTGTTTATTTGTTTGTGTAAATTTGTTTTGTAATAATACGTCAATATATATAATAATTAGTCCCCTTTTATCCTAGCGGTGGGGGGGCAGGTTGTTATAAGCTTCCGCCAGCCCAGCAGTCCGCAGAAAAATATTCTCTGTACGCTCTGTGTAGAATAGAATAGAATATATCTTTATTGGCATATTTGCACCAAGGTATAAAGTTTTTCAATTGGCGCGCGCACCATCCGAAGAGGGACGTACGCACGGAAGCCGCAGCAGTATAAAACCGCGCCACCAACAATCAGACATGAAAGGGAGCAAGCTCACCTCTGGTCGAGCGATGAGCAACAGAGAAGATCAGAGAAGAGTGTTCAGGTTTAAGCGAGGTGAAGGGCAATAAGAGGAAGTAGGATGGGCGTCCGCGTCTTAAATACCCAGAGGGAGGGGACTCTGGCGTGACGCTGACGCCCCTGCCTTAAAGGCATGAGTGTATTACTTCAGGTAATCGCGCGGGGGCACAATTTCCCATAGCAATTATGTTGCACCGAGTCACATGACTGATAAGGGAACTCCTGCTCATTCTTACATCTTGGTGTACTGTACAGTCAGTAAATCTGACGGTACCTGTACCTTTACACTGTACATATGGTGGTGGCGACTGACCATCTAGAATTTTTATGTGACTACCTAGTTTTCAATAGCAACCTTTCTTACACTTATATGCAGCCACACAACAAAATGGAAGTTTGTATTTCACCTATTTTTCAACTTTTTATCCTCACAACATGCACAGATGGACAGATGATTGAAAAGTGTTTCCAATTATCCCTCCTTTCTCCAGGAATGGGGACTAAAAATTCACAAGTCGTATACAGAAAAAGTATGTACATAATATGTAGTATGCACGTGCATAGGAGAATTAACTACATTAATTGCTTTGTAAGATCTCATATACACTGACCATTGGCCACGGTAAACAATAAAACAGAGAGGTGCAAGGAAAATGGATTGATGAATAGTTTTTGTAGAATCCATTTTAGTATATTAATTTTAACCTATTATTTTACAGAAAATTTACATTAAACATCTGAGAATTTGAAATTTTGATAGAAAAGGGACCATCAAATCAACTGATCAATTTGATATATATGGTTTATTCATAGAATGATGATGATGATGATGATATTTCAGCCTGAAATTATGGAAGTACTAATTGCTCTCAAAATATGTTAGGCTTTTTTTTTTTAGAAAGCCTTTTTTTAACTGAACTGTTCTTTATATCTACCCCATCAAAACTGCCTGATTGACGGTTACATTGTAAATATTAAAAAATGTAAAAATCTGGTTATTTGTATCATCTCCATTCTACTCATCAGTTTAGATTCAGATCATCAGTCTCAGACCATTTCATGCTGCCGACAGTGTCAATACTGCAGCAGCAGCGTGGGCTGCTGGTGAGTTTGTCACCGTATGATCCATAAACATTAGAGCTGCTCTCCTACACAGTCATGTGGGAAGGATAGGGCATTTATAAATGACACCTCAGTTATTTTTCTGCCTCAGATGCCTATCACACCCATCACTGCACTCACTCACCCAGATTTAAAAAAAGACCAGTGTACATAATCATGATTAGAGAAGAGTTTACTTAAAATGTTCTAATAAAGCTGCCATAATCATTGTTTGTATGAGAACTCAGCACCTGAAAACATTCTGCAGAGTTAAAACTAATCTCCTCATTGTGCATATTTTGGGTTGAGATTATTGATTTTTAGGGACTCCGTCATTTGAGATTATTTGAAGTTCAAAATGAGGTCAACGCATATTTTAGTCAGCTCTAAGAATCAAGCATCAACAGTTTTATAGTGCCTGAAGCAACTTGCTTTTCTTTCGGCTGCTCCTTTCTTCAGGGGTCAAAACAACAAACTAACTCGCATGAAGAGTTGGCATTTGTTTTTACGCCAAATGCCCTTCCTGACACAACTACAGGCCACCGAGCTACCACAGCCCTCTGTGTCGAGCAGAGAGCTGCTATCTAGGGCTCCCGGGGAGGCAGATGGTGGGGGTTGAGGGCCTTTCTCAGGGTGGGGATGCTTTATCTTTTCTATCCACATTTTGATGTTGTCGGTCCAGAGAGTCGAACCAACAACCTTTTGATCACAGGCCCCCCTTCTCTAGCCTCTGCGCCACCATCCCCCCTGCCTGAAGCAATAAAATAAGGTTTTGACAAATTGATTGTCACTTTAAGATTAAAAGTCGCAGGATGTGTAGTACTGTAAGTCCATCAATGATTTTTATGAATGCACAAAATGTTCATAGTAAGATAGCGGTGGTTTGTTATAATTTGTATTCATGTGATTTAATCGAACAGGAAGTCAGCCATGCTGAAAGCACTGGAGATGTAAACTAAAGCTTTCTCTGTCTCAGTTATATTGCATTTTTCTGTTAAAATATTTAAAGGTTATTGTTGTGTAGATTGCTGTCAGATCACTAGGAAGGCTTGCTATTACAGGCTACTACACCACATCCCGTAGGCATCAACCAGAATTTCAAAGGGAAAACAAAATATTATCTGAGTCTGAACTTCTATTTTGTGTTTTTTCTTCTCACTGCTATGGGTTGACTTGAGGAGCACAGCTCCCTATGTGGTAGCATCCTACTTTGACAGAGCAGAATGACCCTACAAGTACTGTTGCATTGGAAGTCTTAGAAATGTTACAATGACTACTTATTTTGTACTGGTGATGAGTGATAAAGATAAAGCCATGACCAGTTTTCCACATTTCATCAAAAGCTAACAAAATATTACTAGAACTCACTGTACAGTACATCATTTGAATTGTTTCAATTTCTGTGCATCGAAGTGCATTTTATTTATGGTCCACTACACGAGCCTAGTAGACCTACACACTTTTATACTTACAGTATGTGTGCCTTGCCTTTTACTAGGCACATATTACCAAATCATATTCACCGTTTCTCTGGTCCACCCACAACGCACATGACTGTCTGCCTGTAACCCCTTATCACGCTTCAGATCATAGGCTGTATGGGGATTTGGTAAAACAACAAAATAATTCATGATATTGAGGTAGGTCACAGTTGGCAGAACTTTCTCATCTTCGGATGGTATACTGTTCTTTTGCTGCAAGCTTAAAATCAGCTACCTACTTTTTTGCAGCTTTTTGCAGAAATTTTACTCCTCGGCAACATAATAAAATAGAGGAAAATGTCTCGAGTGTCAAGTGCAATTTGTTTACAGTGCGAGTATCTCAATAATAGCAGCACTTCTGGTACTCTGGTTTAGAATACTGTAAGTGAAACAGGTCTATAGTGGTAGTGCATAGGGGTTCAATTCAATTAAATAAACTAAAAAATACTTTATAATCCTAGAGGGAAATTAAATGTTGTTGAAGCTCATTAGCTTGGTTTCATTAAAGAGTTGTTCTAGATGCTGATGACTGTGGGCAGGAAGGGTCTCTTGTAGTGGTCTCTTACAATGAATCTGAAGAAATTGGCTGCAGATGTCAATCTGTCCACGCAGACCCAGCAGACCTCTCGGTCCTCTTAGGAAGCAGGACTGCCTGAATGCAAGGCAGAACTCCTCCCCGAGTGATGGCCACTCCTTCCAGCAGCCTGCCGAGCCCCTCGTTGCCACGGACAGAACTACAGGTGCCAGGGGATGATCCTGGTCCTCCCACTGTCACGTGCTGCATTTCCTGCCAGCCCATGATTTCAGCAATCAGGCACTCGAGCACTGCCTCCAGGTAGACATGAATGCATCCATGGCACCTCCTTTTCAACTCATTTTGGATTCGGGGCTGTAGTTGACATATATTTGAGCTTTTGAGATGTTAATCAGCTTACCCCATTTGTAAAAAATAAAAAAACACATTGTTGCCATGGTTACACATCATAACAAATGTCCAAAGTAAAAGGTTTCCATTAAAAATGTTTCCAACGGTAAAGCATCCAATACCAGAGGAGACAATCATTGAAAAAAAAAAAGGATTTACAGACAGAAAAAGAGGAATTAAAGTTTTCAAAAGCAAAATCTCAAAAATGAATTTAACAGAGCTACTCCAACAGGCAGCCACCTTGAGCGGTACAATTCTAGGTTCTGGGTGTAGTGTGGCAGTAGTGTATCCATGATGTGACTCCTACATTCACTGGCATGGCTTGGTTATCCAGATGTGGAAAAAGGACTAGTCATACATGCCTTGGCTATGTTTGTGATCATTACAAGGCCATGGAAACAACCTTGCACAGACATGATACCCTTCGTGGTAGCAGCATGTTATCATTGTTTGAATGGTGAGAGCACAGGAGAGCATCTCATTGCAGAACACTTGTAGATGCAATCCAGCCACTTTCTATCAGGTCATGATGAGTATAGCATGTTTGTCATGCTGTGTGAAGAGGTCTTAGCAAAAAAAAAAATAGGGCTAAACACAAAGCAATGAGGAAGCATTTATTCTTGCCAGGAGGGTTGGATTATTGCACTCGCACAAATGAGAAAAAGTGAGCAAGCAACAAGTTTAGTTTACTAACTTTACATATTTACAGGTATATAG
>JBBPBX010005892.1:39437-70417 GCA_038048925.1 Garcialebias charrua
CCGCTACCTCTGCTAACTCGTAGCAAGGCTAGCCAGCGAAAGCGACGCGGCAGAGGAGACGTCTCAAATCAGAAGAAAAAGGATCTTGGAAGGACTCGCTTGTCTTAACTCGGACATGCCTCCGGAGAATGGAAAGCGAAAGACAAGACTTCCAAAAAAGGCCAGCAGAGCGGCGAGTCCACCCTCGCGCACCTGCCCTAGCGGATGCGGTTTTTCCCTCTCAGCGACGGACACCCACGAGGCCTGTCCCGTCTGCTTGGGGATGCTGCACGTGAACATGGTGCTGGACGCACCCGAGTCTTGCCCACACTGCAGCCAGATGCTGGAGGCGGTGAGGAGGCACCGGGCGGACTTCGTTGCCAAGGCCATGGGGGCTGCTGTGGCGCCAGCAGACCCGGACACTACTGAGACTCTGACAAGTACTGTTGCATTGGAAGTCTTAGAAATGTTACAATGACTACTTATTTTGTACTGGTGATGAGTGATAAAGATAAAGCCATGACCAGTTTTCCACATTTCATCAAAAGCTAACAAAATATTACTAGAACTCACTGTACAGTACATCATTTGAATTGTTTCAATTTCTGTGCATCGAAGTGCATTTTATTTATGGTCCACTACACGAGCCTAGTAGACCTACACACTTTTATACTTACAGTATGTGTGCCTTGCCTTTTACTAGGCACATATTACCAAATCATATTCACCGTTTCTCTGGTCCACCCACAACGCACATGACTGTCTGCCTGTAACCCCTTATCACGCTTCAGATCATAGGCTGTATGGGGATTTGGTAAAACAACAAAATAATTCATGATATTGAGGTAGGTCACAGTTGGCAGAACTTTCTCATCTTCGGATGGTATACTGTTCTTTTGCTGCAAGCTTAAAATCAGCTACCTACTTTTTTGCAGCTTTTTGCAGAAATTTTACTCCTCGGCAACATAATAAAATAGAGGAAAATGTCTCGAGTGTCAAGTGCAATTTGTTTACAGTGCGAGTATCTCAATAATAGCAGCACTTCTGGTACTCTGGTTTAGAATACTGTAAGTGAAACAGGTCTATAGTGGTAGTGCATAGGGGTTCAATTCAATTAAATAAACTAAAAAATACTTTATAATCCTAGAGGGAAATTAAATGTTGTTGAAGCTCATTAGCTTGGTTTCATTAAAGAGTTGTTCTAGATGCTGATGACTGTGGGCAGGAAGGGTCTCTTGTAGTGGTCTCTTACAATGAATCTGAAGAAATTGGCTGCAGATGTCAATCTGTCCACGCAGACCCAGCAGACCTCTCGGTCCTCTTAGGAAGCAGGACTGCCTGAATGCAAGGCAGAACTCCTCCCCGAGTGATGGCCACTCCTTCCAGCAGCCTGCCGAGCCCCTCGTTGCCACGGACAGAACTACAGGTGCCAGGGGATGATCCTGGTCCTCCCACTGTCACGTGCTGCATTTCCTGCCAGCCCATGATTTCAGCAATCAGGCACTCGAGCACTGCCTCCAGGTAGACATGAATGCATCCATGGCACCTCCTTTTCAACTCATTTTGGATTCGGGGCTGTAGTTGACATATATTTGAGCTTTTGAGATGTTAATCAGCTTACCCCATTTGTAAAAAATAAAAAAACACATTGTTGCCATGGTTACACATCATAACAAATGTCCAAAGTAAAAGGTTTCCATTAAAAATGTTTCCAACGGTAAAGCATCCAATACCAGAGGAGACAATCATTGAAAAAAAAAAAGGATTTACAGACAGAAAAAGAGGAATTAAAGTTTTCAAAAGCAAAATCTCAAAAATGAATTTAACAGAGCTACTCCAACAGGCAGCCACCTTGAGCGGTACAATTCTAGGTTCTGGGTGTAGTGTGGCAGTAGTGTATCCATGATGTGACTCCTACATTCACTGGCATGGCTTGGTTATCCAGATGTGGAAAAAGGACTAGTCATACATGCCTTGGCTATGTTTGTGATCATTACAAGGCCATGGAAACAACCTTGCACAGACATGATACCCTTCGTGGTAGCAGCATGTTATCATTGTTTGAATGGTGAGAGCACAGGAGAGCATCTCATTGCAGAACACTTGTAGATGCAATCCAGCCACTTTCTATCAGGTCATGATGAGTATAGCATGTTTGTCATGCTGTGTGAAGAGGTCTTAGCAAAAAAAAAAATAGGGCTAAACACAAAGCAATGAGGAAGCATTTATTCTTGCCAGGAGGGTTGGATTATTGCACTCGCACAAATGAGAAAAAGTGAGCAAGCAACAAGTTTAGTTTACTAACTTTACATATTTACAGGTATATAGGAATATCAGCTATAAGCTGAACAAACTGAACTGCAGGACTTTGTGTTAATGTTCCAGTGACTTCCTTTGCACATTGGAGCAGTCGATCTATCAACAAAGTGAGTCCAGTGCATTTTTCTCTTCCAGATTTTTTCTGCACAGCAGCAGGTGAATTGAACAAAGTCAGCTCTGACTCTAAACAGAAGAACAAAGGCTGTGGGAGATGTTGGAGATGTGTACCTGTAAACAAACTGTGAAACTGTGAAGGTGATATCTGACAGAGAGTGTCATGACACACTGTGGATATGGGGATATGTTCTGAAGATCTGTGCACGGATGCAGCTGGGCTGCAGTTAAAAGGAGGCCTTAGCAAACGTTTGATGTCCAGGCACTTTGAAATGTGTTAAATGACTCGAGGTTACTGGACATCGGAAGCTGTTTGATTTGTCTCAGTGAGGATATTGACCACCAAGCTGGTTCAGAACACCAGCCCTGAGCTGCATTTATCTTTGTCCCAAACCTCCACACACTCCAGCTCATCTAAGAGGAACAGGAAAAGCCTTTTTTCTTTTACATTTAAACGTTTTTCCATTAATCTCATAAAGTCAAAATCTGTTTTAAAAAGTCAAGTATCCATTGCCACTGTAATAATTTGCACTTGTTTTACAAAAAAATATCTAAATCGATTGCAGTACTGTACAAAGTCAGGGACTTATTGAATTATATTTATTGAATGATAAAGCTCTGTATTTGTTGTATAACACAATCATTGTTCCACACTTAATCTATTGTATTGATGTTTGGGGGAAAGCGTGTAAAACAATCACAAAGCCTATTTTTGTATTACAGAAAAGAGCTGTAAGAATTATCACTAGAAAACATTACCGTCATCCATCTAGTACATTATTTTATCAACTGAAGTTATTGAAGTTCCATGATTTGGTAGATTATAATATTTTATCAGTTATGTATAGGGCTCAGAATAACGCATTACCTTTAAATATCCAAATGCATTTTGTTAAAAGACAAAGTTGTTATAACCTTAAGGGAACAGAGATGTTTGTAAAACCACAATTCAGAACTAGTTTGAAGGGACGTTCTACCTCAATCCAGGGAATTAGATTATGGAATGGCTTGGAGAATGTAGTTAAAAATGCCAAGTCAATGTTTACATTTAAGAAAATGATCAAAATGAATTTGTTAAAAAAAATATATATGAAATGACGTATTGTGTATTGTATTAGTTAGAAAATTAGAAAGAGTTAGTCATTTTGTACTGTTGGTGGAAGATTATTATTGTTTAATCTGATTGTTTGAAAAAAGGGGCAGATATAATAAGATGTATTCTTCTTTCTGCTACCTTTCATTTTTTTATATTTTGTACGTTATCATTTATGGGATTGTCTTGTATTGTGTTTCTTTTGTAAAAAAATGAACAAATTTAATAAACATAAACATAAAAAATAAAAATACAGGTGGTCCTCGACTTACGAACGAGTTCCATTCCTGCAGCCGTTCGCATGTCGAAAATCGCCGTAAGTCGGAAAACACACGAGCCGCCACTTATACACGTACATGTACGGTACAAAACAGTTAACAAGTTACCAAGCACTTCGCCTATCCTAACCTAGTACCCTACATAATTATCAAAAAACACATACAGTACATTTGGAACAATACAGTAATAAATACAGTAGTTAATTTCTTACTTTGAGCTGGTCAAGCCTGTCTCAGTCTTTTTGCATGTTAGCTCGTTGCACGTCCGAGCTCCACAGCTTTGTGCTGCTCCACGCGGTCCAAACTGTTTACAAGAAGGACTATTAGCATGTTAACTCCATACATTTGGAGCCATCATGAAGGGAAAAAGAGTTAGTAACTTATTGGCAGCCATTTCGCCGCGGTGTCCGTCCAACAAGCTACACCGCGTTAGCGTTAGCCCCTCTGCGTTGGCATGATAGGCTGCGCCAAGTTAGCATTTTAGCCCCTCCAAAAGGCTGCCGCAGCTGTTTCTCCGAGTTTTAGCATGTTAGCTCGGTGTCCATCCAACATCTGAGGTTGCCAGGCGGACATCGAGGGGAGCTACGCCGCCTGTAGGCTCCGTGTCCCAGGTGGGGCGTTAGCATCCACCCGTCCATCCTACAGCAAGGCTTGTTAGCATGTTATCTCGTTGCTCCTCCGGTCCAGCTCGCTGTCTGCTGCTTCACGCGGTCCACAGCGCCGTTTTCCTTCGTCCATCCGTCCCTCCGCGAAACCGCCGTTCAGCTCCCAGCTCATGTTTCCGAGCGTAGCAACCTCTGATCGGACACGGGCCATCCGAAGCCGGCTGTCGGGCCAGAGCTAACTGGCTAAACTGGCGGGCACTGCCAAAAACTGACTGCCGAAAACTGGCGGAAACTGTCTGAAACTGCCGCAAACTTCATAAATTGGCTTAAAAATAATAATAATAATAATAATAATAATAATACTTTATTTATAAAGCCATTTAAAACAACCACAGCTACAACAAAGTGTTGTACACATGAAATCAAGAACATTTAAACACATAAAAAATGTTTTTTTTTCATATTTTTTTTAATATTATGCATTTGTAAAGTTGGATTGCCGTAAGTCGAGACCGCCGTAAGTCGAGGACCACCTGTAATTCATAAAATTTTCTTTATGTGTGCAAAATTAAAATATGATGCATTGAATTAAACAGTTGAACAAATGAAACATTTTCTCCTCATTTCTTCATGGTGGGAAATAATATTTTTTTATTTATTTCAGCTGTTCCCTTTGTCAGGGGTCGTCACAGCGAACTAACTTGCACAAAGACTTGTTAATTGTTTTTATGCTGGATGTCCTTCCTGACACTACCACAGACCACCAAGCTACCACAGCCCTTTGTGTGGGGCAGAGAGCTGCCATCTAGGGCACCTGGGGGAGCAAATGGTGGGTTGGTTAAAAGCTGCAAAACAAACAAATCTTAAAATGACAACACAGTCAGTTTTACCAACACGTTAAAAAAAATAAAAAAAATAAAAACAGCTTTTGTTACAAATAAAATACATGATCAAGATCCAGGTACATCTAAAAGAAACATTTTGGTAAACAGGAATTTTCTTACTGGAGTGTAGATGGGATGGAGATCATTTAAATATAATGGGGCCAGACGGTTTAAATTTTAAAAGCAAACAGTAAAATATTAAAATCAATATGGAAACACACAGAAAGCCAGTAGAGAAAAGCCAGGGCTGTAGTTCTGTCTTCATGTTTTTTGTGCAAATGTTAAAAATGAGCTTCTCTGTTCTGGATGGTCTGTAAGAGAAACAGAGACAATTTATCCAAACCAACATACAAAGCATTACATCAGTCTAATACGGAGGTAACTAAATCATGACTCACTTTTCCAGAGTTTTTAGGAGACATGACTTCACCCTGGCAACGTCGTAGTTTGAAAAAATACTGATTTAAATTAAAAATTACACCCATTTTCCTGACAGCAGTGTGGCTGTATGATGCCAAGGGGCCAAGAGTATCAACAGTGTTAAATTTGTCGTATCAGGTTTGTTTTAATATAATTAAAAATGTCTTAATAATAAAAGATAAAAAAAATTGGGGGGAGTGGTTGCGCAGTGGTTAGAGACTGTGGGCCTGTGATCGGAAGTTCTTCAGTTCAAGCCCCGGTACCGACAACATGAAGAAATGTGGATGGAAAAAGGTGAAACACCCACACCTGCCTCCACCCTCATTCATCCCACTCTGTGTCCCTGAGCAAGGCCCTTAACCTCCACCATCTGCTCCCTAACAGGTCTCTCTTGAAAATGAGTTATCGTGGCTCAATGAGACTACCTGGATAAATAAAGGGTAAATGAAAAATAATTAATACCCAAAGTTCTGATTGAAACTCAGAAGACCAACACGTAAAAGTTACCGTAAGTGCTATTTATAAAAAGTGACTGTACAGGATCACGCCAGCTATGGCAAAAGGTACTAAGTGAGACTGCTGAAAACAGGGTGGCAAGTTAATCCACAGAACAGATCTTTTGTGGCTTACTTGATTTTTGTTTTAAGTTTGGAGTTTGTTTCAGGAAATTTCAGATGGGCGAAGCAGACCAAGGAGATGAGGTAACTAAGTGGAAAGATGAATAAGGATGAACAAGGAAGGATGACAGACATTCTTGTGTTTGTATTCCTTGTAGGTGATTGCAGCGAGAGAAGATTTCCGAGGGAACTTCAGACTTAGGAGGCATGAGGTAAAACCAGGATGATGAGGAGACTAGCTCCAGGAGCTACGAAAAGTACAAGGAGAACAAATGGATGTCAGATCACCAAAAGATCTGAGCTATACAGTAGGGCTGGATATGATACCATAAATGGGACGATGTTCCAGCAGCGTTTACATGATCCCAGGGCCTTAAGTACTGGAGTCTTCTCATCAGCAGAGTAGAGACAACTGTGGATAATCAGCTCTATCAACCCACACTGGAAATGAAAAACAGCTAGACGTACAAAAGCTAGAATTTCTACATACCAAAGCTGATGACTTCAGTCTTATTTTTATTTAGGTTCAGTAAGTTTAGTTTCAACCAGGTTTTAATGTCATGTGGACAGTTCAAGAGCGGTTCCAGTGGAGTGAACCTGTTGGACTTAATGTACAGATAAACCTGGATATCATCAGCAAAACAGTGAAAAGTGTTTTGTGTTTTCTAAAAATTGGACCCCAAAGGCAACATGTAAAGGTTAAAAAGCAGTGGTACAAGATTAGAGCCTAGAATGGACCCTTAAGGGACCACGACCGGAACTGCAGAAGAAGAACATTCCCTTAAATGAACAGAACAACTCCTGTTGGTCAAGTAGGATCAAAACTAAAATAAAACTGTGCCTTTGATGCCAACCACCTGCTCAAGTCATGACAACAGTACATGAAGGTCCGCAGTATGAAAGGCAGCAGAAAGGTCTAAAACAACATAGCTTCCTGAATGAACAGTTAAAAGAAGATCATGAAAAACTCAAAGGGCAAAATTTTTCACCAATGTTGCTGGCAGTTTAAAAAGTCTCTGAAATTGATTAACTTTTTCTAAAATTTTTGACATAAAAGGCAGTTTCGAAATAGACCTTTTTCGCGCTGACACTTTTTAAAGCGGGTGTTGTGTTCAACAACTTCCGGTGGCTATAGCATTAGCGTTAGACAGTGAGGAAAATGGCTCAGTCTCTGCACAGTTGTCTTTGTTTAGTTCTTGGTTGTTGTTGTGGGGCAAAAAAACAACCATATCTGTCCTACCATGCTTTTCACGACGTACCCGGACCAAAGGAGGCAGTGGATTCAAGTGATCAGAAGAGATGAGGGTCCCGACTTCTGCATAAAGCCAGGGAGCACTTGTACGCAGCCGGCATTTCACACAGGATTTTGTCCGCGGATCCACCACAGCTGCTTTAAAAGTTGAACTTTCCTTCTCTCTTCACCTGGAATAATTCCACAGCACCAGCTATGAAGGAGTCTACTTTTAGAGGGCTCAGAAATGGCAGCTTGTCCTCTCACAGAAAGCTAGCAAGGCTGAAGCTGTTACTGCGGGCGGTATTATGTGGCACATCCACCTACAGGTAAATATCAAATTAAGATGGTACATTATAAACTTGTCATGGAGAGATAAAGTCAATGGTTAAATACATGCACGACTCACAAAATGTATTGAGCTTCATGGAAATAATAATGTCAATAAGCTCAATAATTGAAACAATCTTGCTAACCATATTTTATGCTATTATTTTATTTTGTGGTTTTACAGGTGCACTCCCAGCCGTCCTCATGCTGCTCAGTCCTGTTGGTGGACTATCACAGCCTGCTTGAGTCACCACAATTAGGCAGTGTCTTACCTGAGAGAAGATTGGCTGGCTGAGCTACAGGCTGGGGCCACTTTCATATATTTTGTGTGCGAATGTGAGACCTATGTTTGTTTTGCAACTCTTAAATAGTATTCTTATTTATTTTTGTTTACTTAATTTCATATTTATGTTCCAGGTTGAAGGCTGAAGGTGGCAGTCCAGCTTGGTGTTGGTTATGTTCCACTTGTGTCTCATCACAGCTTGTGGGTGAATTTCTGTTCATGTTAACTTGAACCATCCTTTTGTCTTTTAGTTGACTGACCGCTGAACATTTATTTTAAGAATCATTATTGCCTCCATTAGAATTGGTTTTTAACTTAGTGTTAATAAAATGTCTGTGTATAAATTATGTTCTTGGGTGAAAGTCCTACTGTGATGTTGCAGTAATTTTACAAAATAAAAATAACATACCCAAGCTCATCACATATGTATGTATATTGTTCTAGTGTTATATAATTTGTTATTTAAAAGTTTTGAATTATTTTAAATATTCTTCAATTAAAACACACTTGAGCAGCATACTGTACTGTACTGTTTTTTTTTTCTCCATTATTTAATTTGTGGATTTATTGAGTGAAATTGCAAAGGAAACAGTGTACTTTACAATATTTAGTTTAAAAAAAACTCAACTACTGGTATTTAAGTAAACGTTTTATAACGAGACTATATTGATAGTGGGTTATAGATGTTTTTCCCAAATTATGCAATTTCATTTTACAGAAATTGGCACATTTATGTATTTTTCATGAATAACAACTATTTACAGTATTTACAGTGATTCACACAGCTTGAGACTCAATATCAAAAATATGAAGGAACAAAAGTGTGATTTATACATTTTTATAATTCTTACTGCATTGATATAAACACATTGATAAAGGAGACAGCAGACTCCTCCTCTGGACTTCTGCAAGCAACACAGAAACAGCTAGCAGTAAAGGCTCCGGCAGAGCTCAGCGTACGACCTGTACGCCGCTCTACGCGCGTATTCTGTGCGCACGCGTTCACTGGCACAGCTCTGCTTTCGTTCTCGCGTTAAATGCTCACGTTTTCGCTCCAAATTCTTGTTGTAATTTAAGCAGCTGCGCGCAGAGCGTGTACCTACGGGACAAACTGAGGTCACTGATTGGTCATTTGCTGACACGCCTACTGAATTGATTGACAGGTCGCGTGGGAGACAAAAAAAAAAGGTATGAGCTGGCTGTCTGCAGCCGCTGCAGTGTTTCTAAACTTTATATGTTAATAAAAAGTTCTAAAAAAATTAAAACAGGGAGCCATGGTCCTGCAGTCCACAGCCCACCAGGAAATATTTAGAACGTTGCACAGCCAGGTAGGACATGAGTTATATTCGCTCGTGACAAATTCATTCATTTCAGTTATGGAGTTAACGGAGGAGGAAGCGATTACTTGACTTTTGGCAAAAAAACAAAAGAAAAGTCCAGATCACCGATGAAGAAGGGGAATTTAATTCATTTGTGTAACATACAAAACAGTCCCGCGCCGGGCAGTTTATTGTGAGACAACGCGCATCGCGTACGCGGTCATAAAATTTGAGCTTTGCGCGTTCGTGCCCTGCGGGGCTACGCTTGTGCCTCTGCGTACGTACGACGTACAGCGGCGTACAGCCATACGCAGAGCTCTGCCGGGGGCTTAAGCCTTGGTTGTCAAAGTTGTACCCACGCAGAACATCTGGACTGTGCCCTGGTTCTGGCCTATGTTTCATAAGACGTTTCCAGTGACACTTGCAGAGACTGAAGATGCATGAAGTGTGGACACAAAACACATTTTGGGAAGACTGCAGCATCAGAGGAAGAGTGGGGAAGTGTGTAGCCATATGGTGCAGAATGATACTAATGTAGGGCTTCTCAGGTGGGCACTGGTAAGACATCTGTGAGCCCTGTGGGACAGGCCCAGATTTGGATACCAGCTCCAAGGTTGAGACCATCTAGGACAAGAAGGATGAGTGGTTGGGACTCCAGCTGGCGTAGTTTTTTTTCTCCTGTTGTCACCCAGTGAGATCTAAAATAGATAACTGTTTTTAACACATGCATATAATACTTAGAACATATTTAGCTTTAAGCATGTAATAGATTCTAGTTTGAAGATGAGCTGACAAAACAGCAGAACAAAACACAGACTATGTGACCCTGATGCATGCTCAATAATCCAGACTATGCTGCTGCCACAACAGAAGACACACTAACCACTGAACAGGAAGATGTTACTGTAAGCTCTCAGAAGTTGTCCATCATACGTGAAAGTTCTTCAGCTGTCATGAATGAACAGGAACTCTAATGAACATGAGCCAACTGGCTTTCTGACTGGTTAAAACCTGCAGTCTGTGTGGTTCCTCATTTTCTTCATTGACCTGAAGCCTCTTGCTCTGACATCTAGCTGTTCCTTGACAATATTTGACACTAGACATGCAGAAGTAACGCATAATTTGAACATGAAGCATCATAGCATCTTATAACTAATACTGCATCTAGTACATTTTCTTTCACAAATTGTAGTGGCAAACACATAAACAAAATCAGTTAAAAGTTTATACCATGTCTGTTTGAAATATTCCAAATACTTTAGCACACTAAATTAGGCTTTATTACAATATTTATGTAGTTCATATGTTGTAGCTAACAGTTAGCTCACTAAAGCTATGTCTTACCTTGATAGCTGTTGATATATTCTTCATGGAAGAACTTACACCTCCAGATGCAGGAAGAGGGCCACTTGCATCATGAAAGACCCCACTCACCCAGCACACACACTTTTTGCCCCACTCCCCTTAGGACGGAGGTTGAGGAGCATCAAGTGTAGAACCACTAGACTGAGGAACAGATTCTACCCTGAGGCTGTCAGACTCATGAATAAATAACCAGAATAATCACTGTGAAATATCACATCATGTTGCTGCTGATCTGTTTCATGTTGCTGTGTTCATTCGTGCCCATCTGCTCATACAGACTGATGTTCGTGCTGCTGTTTAGAGTAATGTTTTCTATGATATTAGTGCTTAGTGTATTTTTTTAGTTGATGCTTTTCTTAGTTCATATCTTAGATGTTATTACTGTTCTTATCTTACATTTCATTGTTGGCTGTAACAGGGACCCTGTGTACATAATCTCGTTTCATCACATGTACCACATGCGGTGCAAATGACAATAAAGATTCTCTGACTCTGACACCTTTCCCAATTTTATTGGTTCGACAATTCGCCACTGTAATTTCCTCTGCATCAGACCGACATAAAACTAACTCTACCACGGTATCAGTTGCACCAGCGAAAGAAAAGGCTTGCACTTTAACATAGACTCGCAAAAACAGGAAGTGACCCAGCACCAGGAGATGCTACTTCCGGTTGTCGTAAAAAAGGTCTATTGTTCTACAGTTTGAGAGCACTGCTGGGTCGAGGCTTTTCTTTCTGTCATGTTTTCAGTCTCCGGTCCTGTTTCTACAAACTGAGATTCAAGGTCCTATCTACAACTTGAAACATTACAGTATTTATAACATTTACACAAAATATCAAAGCTAAACTTTTTTTCAAAGCCGAATTTGTCTTATAATAGAAAGTATTGTTGTTGTTGTTGTTTTTAACTAATGTTGTGATGATCACACCTGATTCACACCTGATTTTCATCTTATTATCCACAGGTGCCTTCCTCTTGCATCATTAGTGGCTTGTATTTAGTCCGAGTGCCTAGCATCCGACGGGACGATCTTGTAATCCGGAGGCTGCAGTGGGAAGCCTCTCACCTGAAATTATTAGAGCATTGTCCTTCCATGGTGTCATGATCTGTGGTCCTGCTCCTCTAATCCTCCTCTGTGCACCTACGGGCCCCATTTCGAGGGCTGAGTAAGTTTTTGCTGCCCTGTCAGCATTTCCTGTGTTATGATAGAAAAGATAACTAATTTTCATTTTTGTCTCGCCAAGCCATCCGGTCCTCCTGCATGTGGGTCCGACTCCTCTCCAGCCGGCCGGATCATGACAAATGTGGCTTGAACTTTGTAATTGACTTGGCTTTGGTAATAATTTATCTGCTTCCGTCCCTCTTTGCTGCGGTGTCCCGCAAGGCTCCCTTCTTTGACCACTTTTGTTTTCACTGTATCTGCTCCCCTTAAAGACCGTGTAAAGTGAATTTCAACATTTTCTTCAATAAACATTATAAATGTCATAATTGTAATCTTGTAAATGAGTAAAAAGTCTCAAAATTGTAGCTCAATTAATTTTGGAGTTATAGAGCAAACTGTGTATAAAGATATTTCTGTTTCAGGATTTTTTAGGCGTGTTTTAAATGTGACCGCGTTTCGTCACGCGGTCTTCTTAAGTATAGCCCCACCCCCTGCAGCTCCAGCCGTATAAATTCGCCTCGGTGGAGCCGTTCACTCGCGAATCGCAGATAGCATCAGATAGCAATAGCATAGATATTTTGTTCATTGTTAGCTAGCTAATCAATTATGCCTCGTTCGTGCATCTTCCCTGGATGTCGCAATGGTCAGGGCACCCGTACAAATCATAACATGTTTTTATAGCGTGGTTCTATACTGAGTATCTGTAATGCCTGGATAGGTCAATGGATAAAGCGTTTGTCTTCCGTCCCAAGGGTTCAATTCCCGCATGGTGCAACTTTTTTTTTTTCATTCCAGATTAAAAACACACAAGAAAACTATTTACAAAAACAGCGTAACTCTTGGAAAAAGTAGCTGCTGTTACAGACAGAACTCAGATAAAAACAGAGCAGGTTTACTGGCTCTGCTATCTGTCAGATTTATATGGGTGATTAATAACACATATTTATGCCATGTGACAAACTAAAAACACACATTTAATTTCACTTTACACAGTCCTTAAGGCTCCCCCATAGCTCTGCGTATGGCCGTACACATGTCCGTACGTGTGTACTGTATGGAGACAGTTCACCCGCACAGCTCAGCGTCCATTCTTGCATTCATTCTCGTGTTTTCGCTCCAAATTCTTGACGTCATTTGAGCAGCTGCAGCGGAGAGCGTTTACCTATGGGACAAATTGAGGTTGCTGATTGGTCATTTGCTGACACGCCTACTGAATTGATTGACAGGTCGGGTGGGGGAAAAAAGGCGAGAGCCGGCAGCTTCAGTTGCAGCTGTATTCTGTGTTTATATGTTAATAAAAAGTTCTAAAAAATAAAAATAAAAACAGGGAGCGCTGGTCCTGCATCCCACACATCGGACCAGCCCACCAGGAAATCTGTAGCCACGCTGGACCTGAGTTTAATTCGCTCGTGACAAATTCATTCATTTCCTCATCATTTTAGTCATGGAGTCAACGGAGGAGGAAGCGATCACTTGCCTTTTTGGCAAAAAATAAAAAAAAATAAAAGGCCAGATCATGGATGAAGAAAGGGAATTTAATATATTTGTGTCACATACAAAACAGTCCGGCGCCGGGCAGTTTATTGTGCGACAACGCGTTTGCGTTCGCGGTCGTAAAATTTGAACTTGGCGCTTACTGCGGGGATACGCTTGTGCCTCTGCGTACGAACGACGTAGAGCAGCGTACGGCCATACGCAGAGCTATGCGGGGGCCTTTAGGGTCTGTCCTGAGGAAACATGGTATTTCATTTCATTGTTATTCTGATGATTCTCAGATGTATCTGCCCTTAAAGCCTAACAGTTCTCACTCCATTTGCCCTTTTCTAAAATGTCTTTAGGACATCAATACTTCAAATACTTGGATGGATATGAACTTTTTAAGTTTTAATTATCAGAAAACTGAGGTCATTGTGTTTAACCCTAGCTCTGCCACTGTCTCTCATCCTGTAAACCTTCACTACCTTCAGCCACATCTAAGGCAATCTGTTACCAATCTCGGGATCGTTTTAGGCTCAGACTTTAAGTTTAATAAACAGATCAACTCTGTTCTTCAAAAAAGCTTCTTTCGTGAGGCAGATAGCCAAGCTTAAGTCTGTGCTGTCCAGATCCGACCTTGAAAAATTAGTCTATGCATTCATTACAACCTGGTTGGACTATTGTAACTTGCTTTATGTTGGGGTCAGTCAAGTCTCCCTCTCACATCTCCAGCTCGTCCAAAATGCTGCATCTCGGCTTTTAACAGGAACTCGTAGTTTTGAGTAAATTTAACTGGTTCTGTCCTCCCTTCACTGCCTTCCTGTACATGCCAGAATGAATTTTTAAATTATTCTGCTGCCATTTAAGTGCGTTAATGGCCTTGCACCTTCATACCTCACCAACCTTCATCTGTATGCTCCTTCTTGGGCTTTGAGATCATCAGACCAGCTGCTTTTGGCTGTACCAAAAACCAGGCTGAATCTCAGAGGAGATCAAGCCTTTTTTTAGTCATGAGCCCTAAGCTCTGGAACAATCTGCCCATCAACATTCGACAGGCCACCTCAGTCTCCGCTTTTAAAACTCTCCTGAAAACATCTGTACTCACTGACATTTCACACAAGGTGATCGGATTAATATTTAGTTTTTCATTGATTCTGATTGTGTTTATGCTTTTTGTGTTTATGCTTTTTGTTTTATTCTTTTAACACAAGGACATTGGATCTGATTTAATGTTTCATTCTTTCTAACTGAGTTCATGGTTTTTTGTTATTATTCTGTGACGTTTGACACAAGGTGATCTGATTTCGTTTTTAATTATTTCTAGTTATGTTTTGTGTTTTATATTTTTATTCCATATGCTATAAAATATATCTTGTTACTTTTATTTGATGCTGTGATCTTTTTTCTCTTTTGTTAAGTACTTTGGTAACAGTTTCTGTTTTAAATGTGCTATACTGTATAAATAAATCTGACTTGACTTGAACAAGAGTGGTTTTATCTGGCTAGAAAAACTCCAAAGTAAAAAAAATATACTGTACCAGCTGCATTTTAACGCTATTTTGTGTAGGATTTATGTACAATATGTGAACATGTGTGCTTTATATTCAAGCTTTAATGATGTCAGTCTGCAGACTTCAGGTCAGAGTGCAGTCAGGCAGGAGCAGCTTTCTTCTCCAGGACATGCTAACCCAATTGTGACCCGCTGGGACCAGACGGTGATCGTCACCATACTGTCTGTTCTAGTTGTGAAACATGTGCACATCACCATCACATCCCTTCAGCACAACCTGCAGTAAACTAACCAAGCACAGACACACATAATAACTTTTAAAAAAACATTTACATTTAAGCTCAGAATATTTTAGAGGCAAAAACGTTATAAATATAAATTATTTATTAGTGCTGTTTAGAACAGCAGAACATGCACATAAAATCTGAAATTACATTTCTGTTTGATGTAAATATACATGTATTTTTTTTGTCTAAAGGCTTGGCTTTAATGGCACATCTCCAAAGGCAAAGTAGCAAAAATGTTTTTGCCTGTATTTGTGTGCTTGTTTATCTGTTGTTAGTAAATTATTTCATGAATCTGTCAGAAAGTAATCAATGAATGTGCATCCACAACTGATAAACTGCAGTCAACTCCATTAAAGATGGTCGATACGTCTATAAACACCCTCATTAAACAAAAAAACGACTATACCAAGTCATTTAAACCAATATTGAGCAAACCTTTGTTGTGGTTGGGGCTCAGAAGGAGCTAGTATCACATTTTTGTCCCCCATCATGGAGCAAAGACAGTGAGTTGGAAATACCTTCCATCATCTGTCCATGTTGTGACATACCTGCAAACTTTTCACTTTTTGGGAAAATCTGCATATTTCAAACAAAATATGTAATTTTCATGAATAATCTAGATCCATTTTTATTTTTTATTTTTTTTGAGAGGCAGGTTCATAGGCATGGTAGATTACATAATTTTCCAAGAAACAACAAGGTTTCTGTCTACAATAGAACCTTTTGGTGAAACGCGAGTCATTTGGTCAATCAACATCGAGACTGATAAGAGGAAAATCTTTCCCATGGATGAAGGAAACTGTTTTACATTATAACTAGTCACTTCTAATGTTGGGCACTGTTAGTTTTGAGGTAAGTTTCATTATCTGCCAATGACATAATATGCTGTGTATGTTAAACATGATTTGGAAAGAACATAATCCTACTGTAGCAACGCTATGTGTGTCGTAATCTGTTACCTTTTCCGACATAACTTTATCTGTAATGGAAAGCTTGTCAGCATGAAAAGCTTGTTAGGATGTCAGCTAATGTCAGTGAATTGTGCGTTAATGTTAGCCTACAATGTCATTCGGTTCAATGCAAATAATTTTGGAAAAGCTGTCTCTATTGCATTCATATTAATGTCCAATAATATTTCATCATTGTCATAAGATGAGAAAAATGAAAACTAACATGTAACGTTATTGCCAATGAAATATGAAACACCAGTGTTTTTGTTTAAGTGATAAAAATATCTTCCCTGATGGATCATTAGGGCAATAAATGGGGCAGAAGTGGTGGAGCAAGAAAAGGTGGCATGAAAGTGGCACATGGCCATGCAGATGAAACAGGCCTTGAAAGGCTTGTCTAGGCCGAAAAAAATTAAGACATGAGTTTTTACTATTTGCAAAATGTTCTGCTATATTTGGTTTCTCTGGTTGGCTTTCTGCTTTTGTTGCTTGTTAATTATTATTATTTTTTATTTATTTATTGACTACCGATAACCATCTAGGACTATTACCGGTAATTGAATTAGGATATGTTAGTAAATGTCTTTATTACCTTAAGCAAGTTGTCTTTTCCATTAATGTTCTCCTTAGAGTATACCAGAATGCTTAATGTATATGTTAAAAATCACAAAATCTTCTGTAAAGGTGGGTCAGACACCCTCCACCACAGGCAATAGGTTTGTCTCCTTTTTCATACCTTCTGAGTTTGCAGGCATGTTGTGAGCATGATAACTTGAAAAATAAGCACTGTGCCAACGTCCTTTTTTGGTGTATGGCTACATCAATGCATAAAACAGTTCACCATCAAAATTGGGTTGCCACATCAAAATCCAAGTTGGTCGCCACCATGTATGTGTGTGTATGGGGGGATGGGGGTTACATGCATGCAAACTGACCACCCTTATTATTTGAAGAAACTATGCTATCTAGTTTTAGCCTTAACTAAAAGTATAGTTTAATTGGGATAACCACCATTGACCAGCCCCTCGTTCCACCATTACACCGAGTGGTGGATAAAATTGGTCTCTTCGTGCAATTGTATCCATCATACTGTACTGCCTGGTACCATAAAAACTCTCTCGGTTCTTCTCCACAGTATAACTCCTACTCACTTGAATACAGTGCTAAAAAAACATTAAGGTTTAGTTAAATTCTTTGTTCAATTCCAGTCCACAAAAACACTCATCGTGAAAGCTACAAACATTCACTATTCAAATCCTTCAGTGGCAGGAGACAGTTGTGTACTGCTTGTAATGCTTGTTATTGGGGTTGAGATGGTGTAGAGGTAGGGCAGCCAACTTGGGACCAGAAAGTCACAGGTTCAACTCCTCGCCATGTCCACCTGTCGGTGTTCCTGAGCAAGACACCTAATCCCCAATTAATCTCTGGGCGCTTACATAGCTGCCCACTGCTCCACCTGGGTGTATTTCACCTGTGTTGGGTTAAATGCAGAAAACTAATGTCATCATTGTATAGAAACATACAATGATCACGACACGTAGCACTTTACTTTACTTATGTGTTATGGCTTTTAACAAATGAAAGTTATCAGAGTACACATTGAAGAAAAAAAAAACATTTTCACCTTCAAACAAAATTTGCCACATGTACTAAACAGCAGAAAACAACCATAAATGAAAGGTTTACTATAGAATTAGAGCCCATGAAATCCGTGTTGATTTAATGAACAAGAACGCGAGTGAAATATCTTCCCGGGTCATCTGTGATCCTCTTATGTGGCCTGATGCTTCTCAGCCTAATTAACCCATCGTTTAGTTTTCCTTGTGATGAAGTTTTAAATGAAAGCAGGGAAGGAGCCCATCTGCTGCACAGCTGTGTTTGCTTATTTTATGAACTATAATGTGAATTAATGGTGTATAAGCTTGTTCGGCTCCTGCTTTCCTATTGTCTAAGGATTTGTGTGGCCTGCTGTGCATTCACTATCAAGTTTAGGTGAGAAAGTGAAGTGGTGTGGGCAGGAGGAGAGTGCTCAGACAAGACTACAGCAGGAGAACAAAGCTGTTAGCTGCATGGGTGTGTATCATGCTAGTCATGTCACAAAGACAGAAATCTGTTCCAAAGCCTGGCATGTCTTGAAGGTATGAATATCACCCACCGCCTTTCATGTCAGTGTTTTTATATACATTTTACCATTTTCATCAAACTTTTATTTAAAAAAAATGCTACGCTTGTAAAATGTGTTAGTGCTCTGACTTTGCATTGTTTGAGGCGGTGCAGAGTGACAGATCCTGGTGAGTGGAGGGAGCAATTTTATCCACCATCACGTGCAGTGGTGGAGCCAGGGGGAGGCACCACCACTGTGATCATAAAAAGACTGAAAGTAGAGGTGTGATAAAATATGTTATTGATTTGACTTGTATATATAAAACAGACAGTTTAGTAATGTTATATATGTTGTAAATTTGATTTTACAGGAACAAAGCCTGACATAAAGAGTAACCTTGCATGAAAAACGTTTTAAACAAAGACTTTGTTCTGTTAGCGCTCACAGTCCCAGTGTTGGGATGAATCTTAGTTTATACCACCTCTACATTTACCAAAATATTTATGAAATTGCCTGTTGTAGCCACTTTTGAGTTTAGTAAGGATCATGTGCTACAGCAGCCATATTGAATTGGGTCCACTCCCAAAGTTAATTAATTGTATTAATTGTACACCTAACTTTCTGTTTCTTTAAAATCTCTCCCAAGGTTCATGAGATATTTTAATAACAGAGTTGTTTCCATCAGTTAATGAAACAAACATCTTGTTGTGATCAGTCAGCCCTCAGAATATGTGCTGAGGATGACTCTCAGCTACTATCACATTAAACATGAGCTCATCTGTAACACTGACTTGCAGCCATTTTGTTAGAATGGGTCCAACAGTTTAAAAAAGGTCAAATTATCACTTTATGAATTTTACTAAAAACAACTTGCTGGTTCATATTTTGCCAACAGACAGATAACCAAGCCTCCACTGACACAGGCAATAACATGATCACCTGCTGCCATAAAAAACATTTGAGTTCAGTACCAGCTGCAGATCATGCCATGAATGACACAATGCTCAGTTTGCATGGTCCTCTAAAAACATGGATGTTAATTTACACAGAACTAAAGTGAAGATTTGGATTCTTCTGCCGTTGATTTTATTGGGTGGCCCAGCGAGAATAAAGATCCTTAACAGCAGATGGATTGAAAAAGCTTGACATCAGAAACGGGCTTTACGCACCTTTTCTTTACAAAACATGTACAGGTAATAATAATAATAATAATAATAATAACTTTTATTTATAACGCACTTTACATACAACAGATCTCAAAGTGCTACAATGAACAAAATAAAATCAAGATAAAAATCAACCATAAATGCAACAAAGAAGAGGAACAACCAAGAGGATGGAGCCTCACAGATGATTGCATCAAAAACTTAAAATTCACAAAATGCAGATAAAATACTCAAAAAACTGGGTGCAATAAAAAACAAAAGCACAATTAATTATTTAAAAAACTGGATAAAAAGAAAGGTTTTAAGACCTTTTTTAAAACATGTCACGGTCTGTGGGGCCCTCAGATATGAGGGCAGGGCGTTCCACAGCCGAGGGGCAGCGCAGGAGAAAGCCCGGTCTCCCATTGTGCGAGACCGAGACCTGGGAGTGAGAAGAAGATGGGTGTTGGAAGAGCGGAGAGTGCGGGAAGGACAGTGAGGGGTGAGAAGTTCTTTTAAATAGGATGGTGCATTACCGTACAGGCACTGGAAGGTGAGCAGATAAATTTTGTAAGTGATCCGGGCAGAAACAGGAAGCCAGTGTAGTGAACGCAGTACAGGAGTGATGTGTTCATACTTACGCACTCTCATCAGGACCCTGGCAGCGCTGTTTTGGACATACTGTAGTTTTTGTATGTTCTTGCCAGGAATCCCGAAGAGAAGTGCATTGCAGTAATCCAGTCTGGAGGAGACAAAGGCATGGACGAGCTTTTCTGCATCAGTGATGGACATTGTAGACCGAAGCTTTGCAATATTTCGAAGATGAAATAAAGAAGTTTTACAGGTATGCTTTATATGGCTTTCAAAGGTGAGTTGTGGATCAAAAATAACACCAAGATTGGTGACGGTACTGGAAAGGGAAATGTTCTGGCCAGAGAAAGTGATACTGAGGATTTTTTGTTGTTGAATTTGATGTGAAGTACCAATTTTAATTGCTTCCATTTTTGAACTGTTAAGGTGAAGGCAATGTTGCTGCATCCATGCCTTTATCTCCTCCAGACATGCTGTGAGTGTGAAAAGAGAAGAAAGTGGAGAAAATGGAGAAGCTGAAGACGATTATGTAGATGTGGGGTCTCAGACACATTGCTACCCAGTTTAAGATGCAGCTGAGTATCATCAGCATAGCAATGGAATGAGACCCCATAGCTGCTGATAATA
This sequence comes from Garcialebias charrua, assembly GCA_038048925.1. Classification (NCBI taxonomy): domain Eukaryota; kingdom Metazoa; phylum Chordata; class Actinopteri; order Cyprinodontiformes; family Rivulidae; genus Garcialebias; species Garcialebias charrua. Next base: position 60,128 of record JBBPBX010005892.1, read on the forward strand.
CACACAAGTGGTACCATGTACAAGTTAAAAAGGAGGGGTCCCAGAACTGATCCCTGGGGCACACCACAAGAAACAGGATGGCTAAATGACTTGGCAGGCCCAATGGAGACAAACTCTGTTTTGTCTGTCAGGTATGATCAGAACCACTCGAGGGCAGTGCCAGTAAGTCCTGCAAAATGCTGTAAATGTTGGAGCAGAATGTAATGATCAGCCGTGTCGAAGGCTGCTGAAAGATCAAGAAGAATAAGGAGAGAAGAGGAACCACGGTCTGCAGTGACCAACAGGTCATTTGTGACCTGGACAAGAGCTGTTTCAGTGCTATGTGCTGTTCGAAAACCTGATTGAAATTTGTCCAGTATAATATTGTCATGTAGATGTTCTTGTAGATGAACTGAGACTAATTTCAGGTATTCTAGTGTCCACTTTCATTTCACCTCAGTTTGTGCATCTATTTTCACAGGCCTCATATACTTTATCAGAAACTCTTCATCCAAAGCGTCACCGTCTGTACACCAAGTCAGGAGAGCTTTGTGAAATTATTGCCCTCTGAAGAGATTCTCTTCAAACAAGAAAAAACATTCTGTCCCTGACGTTTTTATTGACTGAATCAAGTTCTGCTGCTTCATCAGGCATCAATTTTAATTGTCTTTCTCAATGCTCGTTCAGATATTGTCAGTTTGGCTTTAATTGTGATATACTAACTTCCAACTAACTGCTCTGAGCCCAGGGAAAGGTGTGAAAATTATATAAGATTGCTGTAGAAAATAGAACTGGCAAGCTTTCCAGTTATTGCTACAATAGTGCCATCAATAACATTAGATGTGACAGGCGGAGGATGGTGGAGCTTGTTGTTGAGGAGACATGATGAGTGAAAAGTTACTGGGAGACTGCCAGTCAGCAGAGAACTGGGTCATCCTCCCTTTTTTAACATAGACTTGGGTTATGTTTAACATTTTACAGTAATTTAAAAGCTGTCATAAAGAATAGAGAAGTGTACATTTTCTGTAACAATGTGAGTCTGTTGAGATTCGTTGAAGCATAAACTGATTTGAAAAGTTAAAGCAAGCAGAAGGAAAGCTGAAACAACTGAAACAGATCAGCTCAAACTGCCAGAACACAAGCTAAAATAAACAAACAAGCTAAAACAGGCAGAAAAGCTGAAATGAGCAGATAACAACGTGAAACCCAGCACACTCACTCTTTGCCCCACTCCCCTCAGGACGGAGGTTGAGGAGCATCAAATGTAGAACCACTAGACTGAGGAACAGCTTCTACCCTGAGGCTGTTAGACTCATGAATAAATAAATAATAAGAATAAACACTGCAAAATATCACATCATGCTGATGCTGATCTGTTTTCTTGTTGCTGTGTTCATTTGTGACCATCTGCTCATACAGACTCATGTTCGTGCTGCTGTTTATAATGATGTTTTTCCACTACATTAGGGCTTAGTGTATTACTAGTTGATGTTTTTCTTAGTTAATTCTAGATGTTATTACTGTTCTTTTTCTTTTTCTTTTTTTTTCTCTTGCATTTGTTGTTGGATGTAACTGGGACCCCGTGTACATAATCTCGTTTTCATCACATGTACCACATGCGGTGCAAATGACAATAAAGACACTCTGACTCTGAAACAAGTAGAAACCAAGATTAAAAACCCAAAACAAGCAAAAACAATAGCTAAAAGTGAAAACATGCAGAACAACAACTAAAAGCTAAAAATAAGCATAACCACATCTAAAAGGTAAAATTAACAAATCTGTTACTGAAAGTTCCACCATCCATTCATCTTCCACTTATTCCAAAGTCAAATCTCGGGGGCAGCAGCTTGAGAAGGGAGGTCCAGACATCTCTTTCCACAGCCACCTCTTCCAGCTCTTCTGGAAGGACCCCGAGGTGTTCCCAGGCCAACCGAGAGACTTAAGCCTAGGATATAGTTGACGCGTCGCATAGGGCGCGCGGCCAAAGTGACGCAATTGCGAAGTCCCCGCCCCCGCGCTTTGGCCAGCGCGTTGGTTTCGCGCGTGGTCGTGCACCTCCCAGATTTTGAAGCTCCGCAAGCTAGCGCGCGCGCCGAATTGATTGACAGGTCGGGTGTGGACCTCACCGACAGCCTTCACGCCAGAGCCTGCAGCTGTCTGCGCCGCTGTGGTCGTGGAAACGGCGTCGCGACGCATGGAGGAATGTTTTTTATGTGATTCAAATGTATTAAATTCCCCGAGCGAGCGGAAAGCCATTTGTTTTTGTTGTGTGATTTCAAACAGTTCTTCTTCTACGGTAGATTTCTTCTTCTACACCCTTTCTTGCAACATATGCACAGGTTTTAGAGGGTACTGCCACCTGCTGGTCAGTAAAAGAACAGCACTTTGCCATGCGCTGCCGTGCCACACTATAAACGCATGCACATGCATGGACCAAAGCGCGACTATATCCGAGCCTTTAGTCTCCCCAGTGTGTCCTGGGTCTTCCTTGAGGTCTCTCTTTCCCAGTCAGACATGCCCAAAGCACCTCCCAAGGGAGGCAAACTGGAAGCATCCTTTCCAGATGCCCAAACCACCTCAACTGGCTCCTCTTGATGTGGAGGAGCAAACGGTCCTACTCACAGTCCTTCCTGGATGGTTGGACTTCTCACCCTATCTCTGAGGGAGAGTCCATCTATTATGTTGAGGAAACTCATTTCAACCTCATGTATCTACAATCTCATTCTTTTGGTCACTACCCAGAGTTCATGACCATAGGTGACTGACTGGTAAATAGAGAGCTTTGGCTTACAGCTCAGCTCCCTTTTCACCACAACAGACCAGCACAGAGTCTGCAATATTGCAGATGCTGCACCAATCCATCTGTCAATCTCACACTACATTCTACCCTCATTTATGAACAAAACCCAAAGACACTTGAAGTCCTCCACTTGAGGCAGAACCTCCCCCTTGACCTGAACAGATTAACCCACCCTTTTCCCACTGAGTACCATGGCTTCAGATTAAGAGGTGCTGATTCCCATCCCAGCCTCTTCACACTTGGCTGCAAACTGCTCCAGTGAGAGCTGAAGATCACAGCACGATGACGCCAACAGGACCTCATCATCTACAAAGAGCAGAGAAGGAGGCCACTAAATCTGACTCTCTCTGCCCCCTGGCTGCAACAAGAAATTATGTCCATAAAAGTGATTAACAGAATCTGTGACGATGACAACCCTGGCAGAGTCCAACTCCCACCCTGAAGGGGTCCGACTTACTACTAGTAATGTAAACCAAACTCTTGCACCACTTGTATAGAGATTGTCAAACAGTTGTTTAAAGCAAAATGTAACTTGAACATTCTATCCTGTTTTAATATTGGAATCCCTGGCAAAAACCTTCAGAAACTTCAATATATTCAAAACAGTGCAGCAAGGATCTTGTTGAGAGTTCGTAAATTTGAACATATTACACCCATTCTCCATAACCTTCATTGGCTTCCTGTCGCCTACAGAATTCAGTACAAAACTGCTCTCATTACACATCAATGCTTACATGGAGCTTCACCAGATTATCTGAAGGATATTCTTATTCCATACTCATCCACCCGGTCGCTGCGGTCACAGAACAGTAATCTCCTTCACATTCCGAGAACCAAATTAAGGACCATGGGAGACCGGGCTTTCAGTGTGGCTGCCCCCCGCCTGTGGAACTCTCTTCCTGACTGTCTGAGAGCCCCACAGTCTGTGGTTGACTTTAAGAGCGGCTTGAAGACCTTTCTTTTCAACCGAGCATACTCTACCTCCTCATGATTCTACTTTTGATCTTAGTTGATACTGTTATTGATTTTACTTGTTTTATTACTTGTTTTATTGACATTTAATTCTGTTGCACCTTGTAGCACTTTGAGATTTTCATTAATGAAAAGTGCGTTATAAATTGAATTCATGATTATTATTATTATTATTGTGTGTAAATCTAACAAGAGCAGGCCGTCCTCATAAATTAACTGTTCAAAAAGGAGATTAGTAAGAGAAACCACCAAGACACCTGAGACCTCTCTGAAGGAGGTGCCAGCTTTAACAGGCGAGACGGAGAGACAGAGCATACACCTGTTGCTTCAGTTCTTCGCCAGTCTGAGATTTGAGTGGAGGTGTGGGATTCCGGTGTTTTCTGTACCATTAATCACATTCTTGCAGCTCCTGAGTGGTTGGGCAAAGTCAAATCACCTCCAGCTGATCTTGATCCTGGCTGATGATGTATTTAAGTATCTTTGGCGCTGTACTTCTCTACTGGAACATTGTGATACCAACTGGTAAACTAATGACAGCCCTACAACTTTTGTCTCTGAGAAGTTGTACTAACCTGAGTATTTTCCTGTGCCACCGTAGTCCTGGCTCCATCACTGAAGAACCCTGTCTCCCTGTGTCTTTGAAGCAGAACCTCTTCATGGATTCTCCTCATAAACACCACCAGCCTCCATGCCGTCAGCCAGACAGCACCCTTGGATCACAGTCTCAGTACAGTCTTGCAATTATTTAACATATTCAGTTTAGCTTCGTCACCACGTCCTGCTGTCCACCTGGGATCCTTTGCTATCCTCTCTAAGCCTGCCAAGCAAACGGAGAGAAGTAAGAAATCTACTTTGGACTTTACACTCAAGATTACATCAGTTACCAAGATGTCACCATCCACCATCCACCTGACCTGTCTCCTATTCCCATCCAGATCCTACCTGAGTCTCCAGAACACTGTAAATAAATGCACTTACCTTTCATTTTGAACGTGTCAACCCTGGCCCCATAAGTCCACACTACTCTGGGAGTTAAAAATATTAAGAGAAATATGCTGTTGATGAATACTCAGTAAATCTTCACGGAGTTTGGCAAACTTTAGACACAAGTACATTTTAAAAAATGACCCTAGGCCGTGCACCTTATTTCTCATCGTGCCTGCTTCAGCTCACCTCATATCCACCTCGTTTATGATTTAATCAACTGAAGTACTGTACATTTTAAAAATAAAGACAGACCAATTAATATAACTACTGTATATGTCTACACTTAACACCATTTTTCTCTTTACGTTTATAGTAGCTGAAGTATTCCAAACATAACAGACTTCTAATGCAAAAGGTGTTGCTTTCATGACACGTCTCAGGTGTGTGCACACCATTGACAGTCTGGGCTCTGCAGTTCTTCCCTTCAGAGTCTGCCTTTTGTGTTCTTTATGAAACTAAATGATCAATTTTGATATTTTAGAATGTATTAATTTCTGACCGCATCGAGCTGACCAAAAATTACATTAAAACCTTTATCCCTAGTCAACATGCAATGATGGGTGAAATTCCTGAGACAATTTGTATCCTTTTAATTTAAAGAATGTTTCACAGTCATTGTCTTTTTGCTAATTTTCATAAATGCGCAAAAAATGTAAATTGGTCATTTACAAATCTGTATACACTGTATTTACCTGCAGATTTAGGCTGTTAACAGAAGGTTGTAGGTTTTAGTGCTACGTTCACACCATCTATCCATCAATCCATTAGTTTTTATCTGCTTCTTCATTTTTGGGCTGTGGTGGTCACTGGTGCCCATGTCCAAGAGGCTGGGGACACCCTGGACAGGTCTCCTGTCCATCACAGGGACACAGAGACAAACAGCCATTCACTCTCTCACTCACACCTAGAGACAATTTAGAGTTACCATTCAGACTAACATGCATGTTTTCGGTCTGTGGGAGGAAACTGGAGTACCTGAAGGAAAACCCAAGCAGCACGGAGAGAACATGCAAACTCCACCCAGAAAGGTTCCCGGACCGGAATTTGAACCAGGGTAGCCTACTCGCTGAGAGATCATGCTGCCCTCGCACCATCTAAATAATTTTTAATCAACTCAAACTTGCATGCAGTACTTCCCTTTGGTTATGTTTAATTAAACCTTTTAGACACACCAGCTCTTCAAAAATTTAAATTTAATTAATTTTTATCATTCAAGCTCTGATTTCCTATAGAGCAGATTAGCCTGTCTCTAATGCACCTTTAAATTAACTCACTTTTCATTTTCATAGCGACTTATTTGACAAATCACATTTTCTTCCATCCAAAACATAATCAAGTGTAAAATTTGATCTACTGCTGTTATGAAGACGACAGTTTATTCAGCTCCTTTTTCATAAAGAAATTTTGTTATTTGACATTTTGTTAGAAGACGGCAAAATGGTGTTAAGAAGTGGGTTTATTCAGTGAGTAAAACCATATTTCTGTCGCTACTTGATATTAGTGTTGATTTCTGTGTTTAGCATGATTTTATTTCAGTAGTTGTACCCGTGTTGATGTTACTGTGGGACTGAACCATGCTTATTGTATCATGTTGTTCTTTTTATATTAACAAGCAAGCCAAATAACCAGTGGTACTTCTGTGTCCCCTGTCGATGAGGGATTTGAATAATGAATGTTTGTACTTTTGGAGATGCACGTTTTTCTGAACTTGAATTACTCCAAGAACAAAGTAAACAATGTTTCTGGTGCAAGATATTTAAGTGGGTAGGAGTTACACTGCAGAGAAGAACAGATGTACAGTAGCCCCTCTCTCGACTTTTGCAGACTCGCTCTTTTGCGGTTTTTCATTGTCAAAGTCAACTTTATTGTCAAAACTGCAATATGTACAGGACATACACAGGATTGAAATTACGTTTCTCTCAGTCCCTCGGTGCAACAGTAACTATCTAAACACTAAACACTAAAACATTTAATAAACATAAGCATAAAATAGTAAAAGTGTAACACTGTCCTGAGTTTTTTCATAGTAGTATAAAAGTATGAAAATTTACACCAACACTGAAACACCAAACACCCCTAAAACACCAAACACCCAATGAACATAAGCATAAAATGAAATAATAAAAGTGTAATACTGTCCTGAGTTTTTTCATAGTAGTATAAAAAAGTATAAAAAGTATATCTATAAAATAAACTGAAGGTTCTAGCATTGACATTTGCAAAGAGTGGCACAGCAGCATATGAGTTAATGTACACAGTATATGTATGAGGTAGTTGATGTTGGTATAGAGGCAAAGTGGCATATGCAGTAAGGCACATAAGGCACATTTGGCATCCTTAGATAAGGCTAGTCAGAGAATACTGTATATGTATCAGCAGTAGTGTAGATATAAAAGTAGTGTAAATGTAAAACAGTAGTAATAAATGTAAACCGTATTAATAAATGTAAACAGTGAATGTAAACAGTAGTATGACTATAGGCAGTAATGTAATACAAACATTAGTGCAAATATGAGAAGTAGTGCAAACTGAATGAGCACATGACCGAGAGTTTAGTGAATAACCCGTTTGATGACACAGAGTCCAGTGTTAAAAACTTTGTGTTGAGTGGTAATGTGTGAGAAAGTTTTTTGTGTTAAGGCAGTTCAAATGGGAGGGGAGGCAGAGCAGGCAGAGTGTTTAGCATTCTGACTGCCTGATGAACAGAGCTGTCTCTCAGTCTGCTGGTTCGAGCCTGGAGACTCCTCAGTCTCCTCCCTGATGGCAGCAGTCTGAAGCAGCTGTGTAGTGGGTGTGTGGGATCACCTGCCATGCAGAGGGCTTTCCGAGTGAGGCGTTTGCTGTGTAAGTCCTGCAGTGAGGGGATTGATTATTTAAACAACTCAAAGTACTGAATCCAAAAAAGCTAAGTCTGGTCCTCTGGACGTTCAAAAAACAAAACAAAACAAAGCAAAATAAACTGTAGAAACGTTTCGTCTTTCATCCGAAAGACTTCCTCAGTCTGAGAAGCTGTGTTCAGCTCAGTCTTATAAATAGCACCCTCCCACAGTGGATCAACCAGTTGGCTGATGACAGCCGAAACCAGCTGCTCACATGATCAAGGAGGACCATCAGCCTGACGATGGATCATTAACACCCTGACGGTTGTTTGCTATTCACAGAGGCCTGAGTGATACTAGCAATAACAGCATTGTAAGAGGGGGACAGTCCAGAGGACCATACTTAGCTTTTTTGGATTTTCCTACCTGGATTATTGAGCATGCATCAGGGTATCAAAGTACTGAAGTTTTATGATTTGGTGGACTATAATATTTTGTTAGTAATAGAACACTCAAATGTTCAAATGTATTTTGTTAAGAGAGAAAGCTGCTACAGTCTAAAGGGAACTGAAATTTTTGCAGAACTAGTTTGAAGGGATGGTTTATTTCAATACAGGGAGTTGAATTGTGGAATGGTTTGGGAAATGATGTTAAAAATATAAACTCTGTCCTTATGTTTAAAAAAAGATCAAAACTAAATTGTTAACAAAATACTAAAACTTTCAAAATACTAAAACTTTTAGTTAAGTGTATAATATTCTAGATATTTGTTGATTGTGAAAAGTTACTCTTTTTTGCTCTGTTACTTATAGATGATTATTGTTTTAAATGATTGTTTGCACTTGTTTTATTTATGAAAAAAGGGGCAGATAAAATAAGATTTCTTCGTATTCTTTCATATAATATGTGATATGTTTTTATTCTTTTTATTCTGGTTTTTAATGTAAAATGAATAAATAAATAAATAATAAAATAAACAAATAAATGAAGTCCATGCGGCCGTGGTGTAGTGGTAATGGCAGTCGACCCCTGATCGGAAGGTTGGAGGTTCGAATCCCGCATCCTCCCACCATGTGTCGTTGTGTCCCTGGGCAAGACACTTAACCCCGAGTTGCTCCCGGTAGGTCTGGATGGCGCCTTGCAAGGCAGGCTACCACTACCGGTGTATGAATGTCTGAATGAATGGGTGGATGGTTGGTATTGTAAAGCGCTTTGGGGCTCCTCACAGGGGGCTGGAAAGCGCTATATAAAAATAAGCTCCATTTACCAAATAAGCTCCAATAAGCTCCATGCGTCACTCCTTCTGAACAAAGACGTCTATGACTTTTTTCTACAAGTCGGCTTTAAGTTTTAAAAAGTCTCTCTGCCTCGATAATAATAATAATAATAATAATAATAATAATAATAATAATAAATGTGTGGGGGGACGGGCTCTGACTGTTGTTTGTGCCTATGCGCCAAACGGCAGCGCAGATTACCCACCCTTTTTGGAGTCCTTGGAGGGGGTATTGGAGAGTGCGCCTCCTGGGGACTCCCTTGTTCTGCTGGGGGACTTCAACGCTCACGTGGGCAATGACAGTGAGACCTGGAGGGGTGTGGTTGGGAGGAACGGCCCCCCTGATCTGAACCCGAGTGGTGTTCTGTTGTTGGACTTCTGTGCTCGTCATGGATTGTCCATAACGAACACCATGTTCAGGCATAAGGGTGTACATATGTGCTCTTGGCACCAGGACACCCTAGGTCGCAGTTCGATGATCGACTTTGTTGTCGTCTCATCTGATCTGCGGCCGCATGTCCTGGACACTCGGGTGAAGAGAGGGGCGGAGCTGTCAACTGACCACTACCTGGTGGTGAGTTGGCTCCGATGGTGGGGGAGGATGCCGGTCAGACCTGGCAGACCCAAACGTATTGTGAGGGTCTGCTGGGAACGTCTGGCAGAGTCTCCCGTAAGACGGAGCTTTAACTCCCACCTCCGGGAGAGCTTTGAACACGTTCCGAGGGAGGCGGGGGACATTGAGTCCGAGTGGGCCATGTTCCGCGCCTCTATTGTCGAGGTAGCTTATCAGAGTTGTGGCCGCAAGGTTGTTGGTGCCTGTCGTGGTGGCAACCCTCGAACCCGGTGGTGGACACCGGCGGTGAGGGATGCTGTCAGCTGAAGAAGGAGTCCTATTGGGCCTTTTTGGCCTGTGGGACCCCGGAAGCAGCAGATAGGTACCGACAGTCCAAGCGGCATGCGGCTCGGGTGGTTGCTGAGGCAAAAACTCGGGCGTGGGAGGAGTTCGGAGAGGCCATGGAGAATGACTTCCGTACGGCTTCGAGGCGATTCTGGTCCACCATCCGGCGTCTCAGGGGGGGAAAGCGGTACGCGACCAACACCATTTATGGTGGGGATGGCGTGCTGTTGACCTCAACTCGGGATGTTGTGAGTCGGTGGGCGGAATACTTCGAAGACCTCCTCAATCCTACTGGCACGTCTTCCACTGAGGAAGCGGAGCCTGGGGACTTTGGGTCGGGCTCTCCAATCTCTGGTGCTGAGGTCACCGAGGTGGTTAAAAAGCTCTGCGGTGGCAGGGCTCCAGGGGTGGATGAGATTCGCCCTGAGTTCCTTAGGGCTCTGGATGTTGTGGGGTTGTGTTGGCTTACGCGACTCTGCAATATCGCGTGGACATCGGGGGCAGTTCCCTTGGATTGGCAGACTGGGGTGGTGGTTCCCCTATTCAAAAAGGGGGA